>BLKM01000502.1:2691487-2724800 GCA_013340265.1 Coptotermes formosanus
CCCCCCCCCGTCGAGTTCATTGGAACGCAAGTACAATAATCTCTTGGTACTCCGCATTTTAGAGTTTCGACTGATTAATTAAGCAGAAGCTTAGTCATGCCTACTACCGGAAGTCCTGAAACGAGGATTCGTGGCTTGCACGCAGAAAGGATTTTCCATTCAACGAATACAATATTAATGCCGACAAAAGCGCAATAATAGTGTGATGTAGTTTAAGTAGAATGTATCCTCTAACATGTTTCGGCCATTTATGTGGCCATCTTCAGGGAGGTGTAAGCAAGAATACATTACGATTACATAAGTATCAGAACCATTCCACCATTGAAAATAGTCATATCCATGTAAAGCTGATATCCCATTCGTCTGGGTAGAGTCACGCAGATGGACGAATCCACGTGGTTGTACGATGCGCAGATGAGTGAAACAGGTCGGTTTGCTTCTTGACTTTGTATGGGACAAATACTCTCCTAACAAGGGTATTGCCTTTTCAAATACAGAATTAGTAACGCCTGCGTATTTAAGGATAACCCTTCGCTACTGCTTACTCATTGTCTTCTCATTTTGTGCGCTGTCACATGCCATTAGTCTAGGAGCGCGATGCAGTCGATGCTGCTGTTACGTATATGCGTTTCGTTAACCCGAACTGACTGACTTTAACACGATTGATGAATAGGTATATGCTGCTTGTATAACGTGAACTTTCGCATATGTGTGTTGGGCACTAGGCTACGTGATTTCAGCGCCCATTGTGAAGATATCGCGCCCCATTTCTTCCGGAAACCCTTTTGTTTTTATTGTGGAATTTTATATAAAGCGACGTCTCACAAGAACGCATCTACCTTTACAGTATGCATACCGTTGTGAGTACAGTAAACACATATACAATAAGTTGTGAGGACGGCTCTTATTGTGTATGTATTAACCCAACTATCGCATGACAGCACAAATGACTTTTATGGAAAAATTTATAACGTCACGACAAAATTTCAGATGTCACTTTCGATACGTACTATTGTCCCCTGAATACGGAGGCAGCATGTTCCTTTAAAGTATTCCCACTACGTGGCGTCACATACAAGAAGACGTTATATTCGTAGTCACCGCAGTGAGGATTACAAGTATGTATTGGGGGTTGTAGGAGAAAAGTACTGTGGGAAATATGTTAAATCAAAAAAGAAAATTAAACCAAATACTAAGAAGGAACTCCGTAATTTGTAATGTTTACAAACATTATTCTGGTGATTGAATCTGTAAGGTAAAATAGGGTCATAAGAAAGCAGCAGCTAACTCTGGCATATGGATAACTTCCGCCAGACAAACACAGCGTAACATCCCACCCCAATAGAGGGTGTTTTTTTACTCCCTATCAAAGTTCTTCACCTGCAGGCTTACCACCCGTAAGAAATAAGACTTAATACTATGACAACTTAAATTGTGTTCGTATTTTACTCACATAAGTGAGCCATGTAAATATCTAGTGACAGCAGTTTCTTACGTATTAACGTAATACTGTCACACAGAACTTATTCTTCCTTATATTTTTCGCTGTTTGAATACCCCTACCCTAAATTACTGCTTTTAAACTCTGTATAACACATTCGAGAGCTCAGCTGATGGTCTGTTATTAAATTGTTCTGTGATTTCCTTTCTTATTTATAAAATAAAATAACAGTCTGCTGCATAGTGTCAGTTTTGTTTCTTGCAGAAGATAACGTACTAGGGTTACAGCTTCATATGGGTGGTACGAAACTGAGAATTTTGTACCTTTTTCTTTCTGAGATACATTAATCATTGGGTTGATCTTTCCTGCTTGTTATTGATTTTCAATCAGGCTGCAGTTTGTCAGTGTCCTCAGCATCGCCGAAGTCATCCATGATTCCCTATGACTAAATAGAACATTTATTTTATGGACCTTATAACCCCGTTGCCTTACCCATCTAAATCTGACATAAAACCATGAAATTGGTCGAGGTAAAAGAAACTGAAGAGAATATAAGTATTTAGAAATGCTTAAAATTTGTGTTATATCCGCGACAGATGTTAGCAGAAGGGGTAAAAGTCACTTAAAAGTACCACACAAGACGCTACGAACGTTTATTTAATTTTAGAGGAAAGTTGAGACTTTATTGGCCCAAATATTTACATAGTTTTTGTTATGTGAACACGATACGTCGGAAATTAATTTTCCTCACCATCCACATTGTGGTACATTGTAAAGTAAATAAGCTTCGCTTCCTGCCTTAACCTTCAACTTGAGGGATTCTTCAGAACGAAAGTGTTATACGTAAAACGTGTCGAAAAAGCTCCTAATCAGTAATAAATACAAAATGTTAACTGTTTTACATATAAAATTGGTTACTGTTTGTGCAGCTGATGTGGTGCAATCACACAAGTCACTCTTTAACTTCTTACTGATTGTAGCTTCATTCGATTCATTGTAAGAAGTGCAAACTGAAGCATGTCTCTGAATTGATATCCCCTTATACGAGTAT
This sequence comes from Coptotermes formosanus, assembly GCA_013340265.1. NCBI lineage: Eukaryota > Metazoa > Arthropoda > Insecta > Blattodea > Rhinotermitidae > Coptotermes > Coptotermes formosanus. Next base: position 2,693,980 of record BLKM01000502.1, read on the forward strand.
ATTGCACTCAGTACAGTGACTAGTCTAGGGGCTGGACGACTGTCTATCCGTGGTTCGATTCCCGGCACGTGAAAGATATTCTTCTCTTCTCCAAAGTATCCAGACCCGCTCTGGAGCCCACTCACCCTCCTATTCATTGGTATTCGAGTCCTTTCCCCGTGAGTAAAGTGGCCGAAGCGTGAAGCTAACCACTTACCTACATCTAATGCCTGGGTTAAGACTGAGTGTAGTTATACCTCTCTCCGTACGTATGCCTTTATAGCGTGCACACGGACAACTTTGCTGTTAAATTTTACCACAATCCCACGCACTATTATTTGGGGCGCACTTTAATACTGCAGCACGTATCTTTCTTTTGCATTCATACTTTTCCGACTGAGCCTTTTTAAGCATGTTTACTTCATCCTATACGTAGTAAATTTTCCGCCCACATTACCTTAAAACAGTTGTCATTTTTCACAGTAATTTATTCGTTCAAATATTTTTTAATTGTTGCAGTACTAGATTAAATAAAATAGCCATGTTTCAATGACAAGTATTTTTCTTTTTTATGGAACGGCATTTCAGCCTTTCAGGTTCAATTTATACAAGAAATTTCATTTTTGTAGTTAAATATCGCGATTAAATAATGTAGTCGTATCTTTGTTTGACATTTATACAGTACTGTCGCCATTTAATTTTGGTCTAGTCGTTTATAGCCGAATATATAAATTTTCTTAGGGTTTCTCCAAAGTACTTTCGAGTGCGATTGGGTTTCTTGGCCAAGTTAAATTGACAAACACTGTGTTAGACTGGTGTCATCACTATATATACCAACACGTCTGTTCCTCCATTCATCACCAACAGGGACTACTGAGCGTTAGGCCCTTTGTCCATCCACAAAGCCACAAAGTAGTTCGTACGTAAGTGCGTGCTCATTTTGAATCGGCATTGTAGCAAGTTGCTTTGATGCTCGTCAATCTGTACAAGTGATATTTGAAAAATGTTCGGTTATATCTCTGACGTATTCTTGTAATACACGGTAAAGATCATAGAAACTCCTTCGTGATTTTTCTTCCGTGTCCCATTTCTTGAAAGCAAGGCCCTGCAACTAAGTTTCGAAATTCCATCTTGATTCTTGTTTAGGCATGCTTCACTAAGTAATGAAATACCTCACGTTGGGACTTCCATCCATCTGTGTGTGTCGCGTTGGATTTTAATGAAATTCAGCAGAGTTATTTATAAGATGTAAGTTTTGTGAAAATCGGCTCAGTATCAGACGTACAGTCCCATTACAGGCCTGGACAGGCACTTAAGAGTTCCAGGAGGTTGAGGCTCCCAGATTTCTAGACAATCGGCCGATGAAGGTGGTAGGTTGTCAGCCATACGCACCGGCCGCGTTTACCCCCCAGGAGACTGAGTCGACCCCAGGGCCACCAGGGCCATAGTGCGACCAACAGGATTATGGTAAAAAAAAAAGGTAAAGCAGTCCCATTACAGGCCTGGACAGGCCCTGAGGGTTCCAGGAGGTTGAGGCTCCCAGATTTCTAGACAATCGGCACATGAAGGTGGTAAGGTTGTCAGCCCTACGCACCGGCCGCGTTTACCCCCCAGGAAATATTCCTGGTACTCATTTCTGTTAGAGGCTGAGTCGACCCGAGGGCCATAGTGCGACCGACAGGATTATGCCAATGAAAAATTCCACTGACACCATCGGGAATCGAACCCGCGACCTGCCGGTTTGTAGCGTAGTGCCTCAACCAACTGCGCCACCGCGGCCCCAACAGGATTATGCCAATGGCAAAATCCACTGACACCATCGGGAATCGAACCCGCGACCTGCCGGTTTGTAGCGCAGTGCCTCAACCAACTGCGCCACCGCGGCCCCACTTTACTTAAGGGCGTAACTAAATTTGTTACCGTACTTTCTGCATTTCTTGAATGATTTGGGTGAAAATTTATGTACGAAAATCTCCTCGTAATGCTGTCGAGCAATTATGAGTTTAGTGAAAACAGCTGCTTTATCTAAAGGCATTAGTGAAATTTTTCTTCTTTTCTAAATTTTTCTTCCGATTTGGATAAAACTCGTTACAAAAATATTCACAAAAATTTAATAAGCTGTTGTGAGTTTCGCGGAAGTCGACTTAATGAAAAGTGCGCTTTACTTACTAACATAAATGAATTTCTATCGGTACTTCTCACATTTATTTATTGTTCGATGTGGATGAAAATTGGCACAAGCAATCTGCATGTAATGGTGCTCCGCAGCTCTAAGTTTCGTACAAGTCGGCTTGCGAAAGGCCGTACTTTCCTTACGAGGATGAACGAAATTTGCCTGGACACCTGTACTGTAATATTGAATGATATTCTAAAAATAAAGAACGCCTTGATGAAGTCTTTGTACTGCGTCACGGAGTAGCCATTTGCGGGGTTGTTTGTTTATTGTAAAACATGCACCGGCATGACTCTTAATAATGTAAGATGGTTTGTGTAATCATTTTTTCATATGGCTGTCACCTGACATAAAGTGTCTCAATAAGGTATCTCAAATATTTACGCTCTCACACATTTTCGACAAAGTTATTACAACAAGCGCTTTAACCCTCTGAAGACAGACTCTACATTATGTATGAAGATTCAGGTCTTACCTCACAGAGAATACGTTGTGCTTCCAGTACTAAGATCAGTCGGTGAATGCAGCATGCAAAATTAATAGTTGTTTGTTATGAGAATCATACGAAACAGGTAAATGCAACGTGTGGGCAAACGGTACGGTTTTAATTTTAAACCCGACGTTATATTTACACAACCCTTGGAGTGGAAGTCGGTGATTTAGAAGTACAAAGGCAATGTCACAGCGTTTGAACGAAGGGGTAGGAGTAAATCAGAATTTAAACAGAAAGAGAAAAAACTCACGTAATGAATAAACAACCCATGTCAATACAGAGCAGCCTTATAGAGCCAGGAGGGTCTTGTGATGTAACAAAGGAACACTTCACAAATGCTATTCCGAGAGCAGCGTAGTATTTTTATGCTATTACGGCTCCTGTCATTATCAAAGAAGAAAACTTTTTCCTCGATTCTCCAGAACCTAAAATGACGTCGCCATTCCATTCCACTGATGTATGCAGACATGCAGGGACAAGGAACTCAAAAGTATAAGACACCAAAGATATTCCCTCCTTTCAGGAGACGAAGGTGAATATAGAAATGCATGTATTATATCTCTCTAAATTGATTCTGTTATAGAGTACTGTGTGTAGGTTGTGCCTTTGTATGTTCCGTTCTGTACCGCACAACAAAATGTGAAATATCTGAAGGATATATTTATACTTCAGTGCTTCTCAAGACTTCGAAATAGAATAGAATAGCGTGGCATTTTGAGGGATTTAGAGTCGTATACTCGGAACTCCGGTTGGTGGGCATGACACAGAAGTATCAGAGAAAACAAGGTGCGGCTCCTGCATTTATACCGCACAGCCGAGCTTCCTGCCGTCGTTTACTCAAGAGAATGCAGTTGACCTGCACAGCTTGGGTAGAATCCCTTAACACACCCTACGGTGGTCGGGGGAAAACATACAGACCTTATCAAAACCACCAGACTCTATCATGCATTGACCTTTCCACTAGTCGCCATTTGTTAGGTGTTTCGTTTACAACAAGCCTGAATTCTAATTTATGCACAGTTGTAAACTTATAGAACATTACTGGACATAATTGTACTATCTTACGTGCAGAAAACGCGGCTACACTTCAGCCCAATATATTTTTAACTGGAATACATCGGTTACTGGTCACAAGCAAAGGACGGTACGCTTACCCTATCACAAACCACTGCCAAGGTCAACTGGAAGCTCCACAGTCACTATGTGTACGTCGTTGACTGAAATTCTAAATTAGTTTCAGTCAGTTTTATGTTTCAAGACTCCACACAGGCGTCTAAACCTAAAAATAATTTTAACCAATACACGACACGTAGTTTTCATGTCATATCACCTTAAAAATATTTAACACTGCTAAAATAATCGCCAAGTTCTTATCGATGAAGTAAGGAGATTTAGTGGTAAACTGGGAAGGATACCAGAAGAAATATTCTTCCATTTTTAAGTTTTCTTTTTTGGAGTTTTTGGAGTGTTACGATTCTGTGTCAACAGCAAAGGTTGCGTGCAAATATATCGAGATTGTGACTGAAGAATTCGGTGGCATATTGCAGGAAGACTTCATGATACTATGCGTGATGTCAGGTACGGAGTAAAACCAAGATAAACATCGGATTCGATTGATGGTTTCCAAACTGCACATGTAAAAGCGTATAATGCCATATCTTGAAAATACAGTTTGGTTCCTCGTTTCACGAATGTTACGTATCACAGAAGATAAGTACGGAGTTCAGTGTTCATAAGCGAAGAGATAAGAAGCCACGTTTCAAGGTAACATCCAGATATCTGCCACGTTAGAGTGAGGGTAAAAACGATATTCGATAGGGATATAAGTCCTCGAAAATAATTAGAATGCAAGTGTACTGAACCGTGGCGGGTGAGTAACCCACCAGTTTCTCGAAAATGTGAGATAGTTTTCAGTTTCACTACGACTTTCCGGAGCAGTTTATAGTAGCCTTTATACTTCTTGTTATTCTCAAACCCCCTCCTAAAGTGCCATTTAGTGTAAGATGCGGTTTCATTTAAGTCACAGGGTACACTACGTCCCTTTTAATATTAAGCTGGCTTCTTTTGCAAGAGTCAGAATAAAGTGGCAGGAAGTCTGTCAACGCCTCCTGCTACTGCGACATGCATATATTTCGCAAACTTTATAAAAGTCTTCCTAACTTTGCAACTAACACGTTATCGGTGTATCACTCTAGTGTTAGAAGTTTGTATGCCAGTATGTTTAAAACCCTCTTCTTCCATTAACTCATACTTCCTATTTAAAAACACAGGCACTTTGCCATCATCCCTTAAGCTTAACATTAGAATCTGTGCAGATGATGTTGAGACCTTGAAAGATGGAGAGAGAGAGAGAGAGAGAGAGTTGTATGAAGCGACAAATAAAAAGAAACAGAAAATAAGCAAGAAGGAACGCAGCCCACAACAGCTGCAGACAAGCCAGAAGCAAAGTTTTGTATTACGTCCCTTCAAACCAAAATCCTCTCTTCCTTCAGAAGAGGCTAAACGTGGAGCTTGAATCCGTCATGAAGACTAAATCCTTTTCCAGAACAACACGTAATGGAGGAGGAAGTCTTAGAAACTGTTGGGGATTTACTATTGTTTTATATATGAGAATGGGATTAAATTGTGGGAACAAGTAAACCGCGTATGTCTTCCTGTTAGCACAGTGTAGTACTCTGATGGTAGCGTCTTTAAGTCATTGTCAGACTTATTTGTCAAATGTAACCATCAAAATACACCACTTACAGTTTCATCCAAGCCGACATGTTTCAAGCATAGGATTGTTATTAAGGGTGCGGTACAAAATTATGTAATCTGCTTATATTTTACGGTGTAAAAAGGCGCTTGATTTTGGTTGTACTTTTGAAAAGGTTACGTATTAAATATTTTAAAATACGCATACTCAAAATAGGTGCCTGCTATATTAATGTTCCAATATCCATAAAATTCTTGTGAGTTGCTTGTCCTCTGATATTTATATATATGTATATATATATGTGTGTGTGTATGTGTGTATATATATATACATATAGCCATGTAAATATTTTGGTTTATTCTATTCCAAGTCTATAAGATACTGTCCTTCCTATTGGTGCTTTCTTAATGTATGTTGATCCATAATGTTGTAGCCTCGTCGTGCTAATGACCTCTAAATTCAGCGTTTACATGCTATGTACAGGATCCCCTAAAAGTCAGTCATTCTTATGTTAATGTACAGTTTACTAAATCGCCTTAACTGGCTTTTGTGCCGCTCTGTATTTAATCGCTTGACACTAATGGAAACTGTGGAATTACATTGGCTTATTTAGTTGTATTTTTAGGTTTACTGACTTGTAATCAATAGTTCTTAAATGTTCCACTTACAAGATCATGCTTTCTACACAGTGTAGCACATTGGCTGTATGGTTGCCGAATGGAACGAAACGTGTCGGATTGAGTAAAAGTATAGATCCACGGTGTTTTACCTGGATTGTTACTTATACCTGTCATATAAATTATGATGTCATTGTGTGATTTCAAATCGGGAAATATTTGTCTATTACAGGTAAAGTATTCTTAACAAAGAATATACAGAAGCTAATTAATAGGAGAAGCTAGAGCGTTCAGACACACAGTGTGCCTACAGGGTGTTTCACGTTTAGGTTCTGTGTAGGGCCTCTGATTATATCAGTCATTGAAATAATAATGATTGCAAAACGTTCTGTTGTTGCCTTGTAAAAATGACAAATTGTCAGTTAATTTTTTTTTTGGCTTCGTACAGAAGGGTGTAACTGTATTTATATTCTAGCCATCGCTGTAATTTATCTGCCATTTGATTTCCCGATGCTGAACCAGACGTTGTGCTACGGAAACGCAGGTGTCACACTAACAGAATTTGTTGTCAACTCGCCCCCATTGTGCTGGCAAAGTGTGACGCGCCACACAAAAACTGCGCCTTGTTCCGTAACAAAATTACTAATAGAATTACCGGATACCCACAGACTCTGACCTTCGCAATTGTGGCTGCAAATTTTTATCGATTCCAAACAGAATGGCGGGTTGGTTTCTTTCGCAATGGCAGAACTTCTATTGTGTGAATGTACATGTTCTGCCATACAGTCACTCAATAGCCGCAAGAGGCATGAGGAACGAGAAATTGCGTTCATGTGATTCGTCTATTCTGGAAATCAGCGTTAAGTGGTTTAGAAATGGGCTATAGTGGAGGGATTCGAAATCTGAATGAACAGAACGAACTGCAATGGTTGACTGCCAGATTTACCCTAACACATTGAACCAGTGAAAGTTACATATATTAATGTTGTCATGAACTGCACATTTCATTAGGAACCTTAAAAGTATCTTCGGTGTCTCATTACTTCTTGTAATGCAGTATATTGGTTCTGCAGCGTTTCATTACGTGGCCAGTATGGGGGATTTGATATTCTCACAGTCGTGCTGCTGAAGATTCCAGTTTTCTGGTATATGACGCTTTACTGACTGGCAAATAATTATCGACATTTTGGACGGTATTGCTGTCTTTTATCTTCGAGTCAAAATCCACTATTCCTGGACTGTTTTGACCCTAAATATGGAGTAATAGGCTCCTTCGGAAGGTCGGTAGCTGTTTAAAAATCTATAAGACGTCATACCCTAGAAGCTTGAGTCTATGTACCTGCTATGTTGATTTGGACTAACGGAAGCGAAACGACAATAAAATCACTAAACTCTCCAGGTAGTAGGATATTATGTACTAAAAGGAAGTGTCAGTAAAATATTCCATGCAATTTCGTATCTTATACGCTGTACGAATCTTGGTCTAGTGTAACAGATTCCATAGCCTCACCCAATTTAATATTAACCTTTTAAAGCCTAGCGGTAACTTTATACAGGACCAGGTTTAACATTAAAAAATTCTACGTGGTGCCCACATTGCGTTTATGTGTTTTGTACGGATCTCAGAACAAACAGCAACTTTTGCCTTGTAAAACATCAAGAGATTGGTTTTTATAACCGAAGTGGAGAGTGTTTACAGCGCGGTACGCACTGAGTCCTTATATAAAACAGATACACTTCGTCTCTAAAGGGTTAATCTGCCATGTAGACCTGGCTCTTGAAATTCTCTTCTCCTCTTCAGTTCCTCGACCAAAATTTTGTAGGAATTTCCTGCTTCCCCCATGCATGTTAGTTACAGGTTATTTTAACCACCGCATTAATTTGATTTACATCATTCGAACATTTTTCGCTGAAAAGTACAAATAATCAAGTGACAGTTGTTTAATTTTTTCCTCTCTCCTGTGAGTACCGATATTACCTGGGCGTTTCCTTAATATGTAACTTTGAAGATGTTGAGTTAATAACAGCCCCTGAAAGTTTCGGCTTACGTTAAGTCCCTGTCTTAACTCAAAAGATAGAGACTACAATATACAGCAAAGCGTTAGAACAGTTTTAACGTAGGACGCGGTTAAACCTCGAAATATGAAATCTGTATGATTTCAACGGTTTTATATCACATACAGAATTGTCTACTGATTGGACTTTGTCCACCGTCCATATTTAAAATTAAAAATAAAAGAACAACATTTCAGGGATCAACCCTGTTCCCGAAACGTTGTTTTAAACACAGACGACTGATGACTTGCAAACATTGAATGATTTCAACAAGAAAGATGAAGTTGCATGTCACCGGGCGTCACAGTAAATATACATAAAAGGCATGTAGCACATTTATGAGAACAGAATTCCATTTAGATCACTAACAGTGCTGCCTTAGGTTTTTAATTATAGTTATGGTTGTGGACGCGGAGACAGAGAGAAGTTTGTAGCACATGCCTAAACTTGAACGGTCGTCCACTCGGCTCCTTTAGTCTGCGAAAAGTCTTCTAACTGTTCCAGTAAATTATTACTACTCGTATTTTGACAGTATGTTTTTAACGTCTTGCACAAATGATAAAATCGTCTACTTTATTGAAAAAAATTAAGCGACCTCTAATGATGGTGTTATAATCATTTTTCCATTTATGGCGTATTAAATATTGATTTAATATTGATGTATGTCCTAGTATTATTAAAATAATTACAAATATACCCAGAGGCTGGAGCCAGGGTAGCTCAGTCAGTATAGTTAGACAATCGAGAATTCGTGGTTCGATTCCCAGAAGGGGTAGGAGATTACTGTCTCCTCCAAACCCTCAAGACCGACTCTGCGACGTACTCAGCAACCATGGTTGCTTTGCTCGTGGTAAAGGGGCCGGGGCGGGAAGCTGACCACCTTTATCGAATGCCTAGGTTAAGGATGACTGGAGCTGTACCTCCAGTCTCTCACATGCCTACAGAATCAAATTTACTTTTCAAGATTATGCACAAGCCTTACAAAATTTTGAAATTTTGGATCAAAATTATGAGCACTTCCAACCGTACTGTTGTACTTCCTCTGTACTTACCGCGAGTCATATTTATCAGTGTTTAGTGGACAGGTCCAGAACATGTCTCCGCACACTGGAATTAAATGTCATGAATTTAATCAGAGCGTGATTGAAATAAATGTGGTTGGCTGCAGCGAAGTTCCCACACGTTGCATATTTACATACGCAAACAGACCAAAGCATGCTTCATGTGAACGAAATGCTTCGTCAGAAACAGTATTCATACCGTATGAATTTGTCGCGACCCCGCGAAAATTGGGCTACATCCTAAATGAAATAGCATTTGTCTGCCACCACGGTTACTACTGCGCGTTGTCCGTGCAGCCTGTACGTAGGCCGTTTTATGGATGTGACTTTCACTGGGCCAGTTCAAATCAAATGCGAGTTTTTGTGCGTTTAGTTTTGGTATTCCATGAAAAATGAAATAAATTCACATTACAGGCAGTTTCTGACTTACGTAAGGGTTCCGTTCCTGAAACTTTTACGTAACCCGAAATTTACGTAGGTTGGAATTGGCCCCATCCCCTCTTATTTGTCACATCTCATCGGTTATGTGTGCGTTTTTACAGTGTCAGTGTACGTGTGCAAAATGCTATGTCTGTCAGTTTCTTCATGTTAAACACACAAAGTAAAACACGTTTAACAGTTACGGTATTGCCGATCCCAGTGGCCGCACGGTCTAAGGCGTAGGTCTGCTGCCGAGCGCTTTCTGGGGTCGTGGGTTCGAATCCCACCGGGGGCATGGATGTTTGTCTGTTGTGAGTGTTTGTGTTGTCAGGTAGAGGCCTCTGCGACGGGCCGATCCCTCGTCCAGAGGAGTTCTACCGACTGTGGTGTGTGTCTGAGTGGGATCAAGTGAAAATAAAACCTCGACACCTGCTGTGAGTAGGTAGGAGACGGAAGGATTACGACGACGAATTACAGTATTAATATTGTATAATACTAATTAATAATATTAATAATTATTAATATTAGTTATAGTTAATATGAATTGTTACGGGAGCCCGCGTTTACGTCTCATATTACGTAACCCGGAAACCGTAATGACGTGCTTTGATCATCATTATTTCTTGACAATGAGATACATTGAGCTCTAATTAAATTCCAAATATATTCCATATTATGTACAACCTTGCCGTAAAAAGAATAAACACATATTAAGTCACTGTTTTTTCGCCAAAATAAATAAGATGTGGGTACCTCAGTTCATCACGTGGCACGACAAACGACAAACGACAGCTTACCTGACGTATTGGGCTTTATTTGTGCGAGAGTGAAATTCAGAATATCACAAGATTTTCGTGTGGTTACGACCAACAATACAAGGAATGTATGTAGGATTTTATTGTCGAAACCTCCTCGAAAACGGTTATTTTGAGGCCCGCTTGTTTAATAACTGGGCAATATGAAGACATATCTGAGACAGACAGATTTTGATTATAGGAGGTCACTGGAACTTGCAGAGACCCCGTTTAATGGTAGTATTAGTTATCGCCAAAGAGTTAGTAGTTAGTTATTTTGTTTGTCAATTGGGTAGTTAGTAGTTGTGGCCAGTATATTTCTTTAAGGTTTAAATACCGAGATATTAATATCAAGAAATATTTGGGGAATATAAAGGAAGAACAATACGGGAAACATATTAGATATAACTTGTGTACGGTGAAACTAATTCCTTTTATTGATGCTTTATAAAGAGGTTCGTTGCTTTTAGCTTCCTACGTGATGTGAATGAATAGCAGCGCCGCACTTTGGCAGGGCAGCCACTGAAATTACACAAACGCTCCAGAATTCAGGAGGCTTCAAAGAGATGATGGTCACGTGGGACGTAGGAGTGTCAATATATGCCTTGTCTGCCATAACACACTGAGATAATGACTGACGCGAAATATGCAAGCGGTCATGTAAAGAAACTAAAACAGAAAGCCATCCTTGTTTCAATTTACCCTATCAGAATTTCAGTATTTTTTGAGGGATTTTAAACAAATAAGGGGGATTTATTCTGTAATTAAAATGTTCCTGCTCAGAACAATACCTCCCCCAGTTTTCATTTTAAACACTGGGGTAATAGAGGGGATGGTCTATGAAACATATACGAGAATATAAAGGGAGATGGAGATTCGTTTACAGAAGTGTCCCTTTCGTGAGTTCAGTTTATGGAATTGCTATGCAAATTAGGCTCTGTAATCATGCATAACATTATGTCGTTGTGGAAGGTTGGAAGGGAATTAATCGAAATGGCTTGGTTTACCCATGTAGACAAAGGACCACAGACCTCTGAGAACCCCGAACATCCCCTTTATATATATTCTGTGTCAAGTCTCACATTCTTTGTATTTTAACCTTCTCCATTTTCATTTCCGGTAGCACGCGATGAATTCACTTCCGGAACAGACCGGAACTCCGTTCAGTGTCACCTGGAGCGCGAGTTCGGCCACCAAGCGTGCTGTCACGGGGGTCAGCCGATGATAGGCACATAGAGGAACATATGCAGTGTTGGAGGGTGATAGGTGGGTTTGGAGAGGCTCGTATGCAACGTGTCACATGCAAAACTGTGGCGTGGGGAGGGTTCCACATACACGCCGTGCAGGATTGAAATAGTTTCTTATCTTCTCAGACACGTAAATAATTTATATGCCTTAGAAGAAACGTTCATTGGTAATCATGTGACAATATATATCATATTTTATGAGCCGTCTCTTGTACTGATGCTGGTCAAAATTCGTCCTATAACGTATTATCGTTAAGGAATACGATGTTCTTTATTTTGAAGGGTGTCATCCTATTGTGTTGTTAACAACAGAAATCAAGTTGAAATGCGTCCAAACACAACTAAATACTATTCACTATAGAGAACTATATGTTTCAGCCTATTTCATGTCATCTGGAGATAACCTTAAATAGGTCTAAAGATGTAGTTCTGTATAATAAATAGAATTTAGTTATGTTTGGACGCATTTCCACTTGACTTCTGTAATACGATGTTTTTCATATATCATCATCATCATCATCATCATCATCATCATCATCGTCGTCGTCGTCACCATCACATGTGGTATATCTCCAGTAAAGCTGTATATTTTGTTTCCTACGTTTTTCTGTAGGCCTACATCTTAGTCTCAGAACGCCTTTTAATTAACCCTTTAAACACGAAGCTTATCTGTTTTATATAAGGACTCAGTGCGTACCGCGCTGTAAACACTCTCCACTTCGGTTATAAAAACCAATCTCTTAATGTTTTATAAGGCAAAAGTTGCTGTTTGTTCTGAGATCCATACAAAACACATAAACACAATGTGGGCACCACGTAGAATTTTTTAATGTTAAACCTGGTCATATGTAAAGTTACCGCTAGGCTTTAAAAGGTTAATGAGTCTTAACAACTTTTCGAACGCTCTACCTTGCCCCCAGCCTAACTGCACCAGAAGGACGAACCGGTATAGCCTGGAAACCTTCACAGCAGTAAATTTTCTGTTCCTCCCACCTGCCGTAATAAATGCGATGTTTCGTACTATACCTACTGCTTGTTCTTGCTTTTTGTCTTCAAAGAATTACGACAACCGGTTTACAATATATCCAGCCCGAACTCAAAAATAAATTTCGGGTCCGACCTACCCCTAGTCCTCAACGGAGACTGCAGACAGAGCAATATGAGAATTTACGTGTACATACTCTAGCCAGCACGGTCGTTTGTGCAGCAGTACTGCTTACGGGACTGAAGTTATCGTGGATAACTGGGATATTGAAGTGGTTGCGAGAGGATAACTGGGAGATTGAAGTGGTTGTGAGAGGATAACTGGAACATTGAGGTGGTTACGAGAGGAAAACTGGGAGACTGAAGTGGTTGTGAGAGGAAAGCTAGGAGACTAAAGCGGTTGTGAGAGAATAGCTGGGAGACTAAAGTGGTTGTGAGAGGATAGCTGGGATATTGAAGTGGTTGTGAGAGGATAACTGGGACATTGAGGTGGTTACGAGAGGATAACTGGGAGACTGAAGTGGTTGTGAGAGGAAAGCTAGGAGACTAAAGCGGTTGTGAAAGAATAGCTGGGAGACTAAAGTGGTTGTGAGAGGATAGCTGGGATATTGAAGTGGTTGTGAGAGGATAACTTTCAGTGTCATCTGACGGTGATATCTGTGAGAATGGGAAGTGGATGGAACTGGATTAGCATTGTGTGCTTTAATTCAGTAGGTCGGCAGCTTCGGGTTCTGTTACGACCATGACGGATACGTGTAGGTTCCGGTAGACATCTTCGCAAAGGCCACGTCACATTTTACGTTTTTAATAACGAGGCACAGTGGGTTGACCCTGCCCAGTCTGTAGTAACAGGATCCCGCCTACATTACACTTGTCAAGCATCGACTTACTTCGCAAGCATCATTGGCCAAAACACAGTTGCAGAAAGTTATGAGTTGTGCGCACTTGGATGGAGACATCAAACCGGACACGAAAGTGTTTCCACATCCAGCCAAATAAAATTATATAGCGCTCTGTTTTCTTTATAGATCTACTTTTATCGTTTCTTCTTTTGAGGACAGGAATGAACTTTCCCTGGAGAAGAGAACTCAATTTTAACAGCAAACACGCGGTCAAAGGGGTAAAGGGCATATAAGTTCATGGAAAAGTTTTTTCGCTTCGGTGCACAAACTCGTTTCGTTTCTTACTGCTGTACAGCATACTTGAGTCGTCACAATATAGACATGTGGTGGCACAGTTGGTTTCGTTGGTAACAACACGATGGCCGAATTTATGCAATGACATGTTAGGAAACGACAAAAACTAACGGCTGTGTTATTAATGATTTCCCAGTCTAGACATAAATAAAAGAGCAAAGTCGTGGCATTTTGTATGAGAATATCTTTAATGTAACACTGTGTTGAACTTTACGTAAGTTTAAACAATAATGCCCTGCAGTGACGGCTGTTGACTAGACGAGCATATAAACTGGATTCCATTTTTGGTGGAAATCCTTTCAAATCAAATGAACTTCACGCTTAAAACTGCGTTAGGAAGTGTTCCTGCTTTCCTAATGCGAGTCTACAGTAACGTTTAAACCAAAATACGCTTACAGTGGAGTTTAATTAAAATTGAGTGTTAAAGTCCAACAATAGTAAGGTGATGGAAGAAAGTTTAGGACATTTTTATCTTGTGTTTAGAAGACTTTCATCACCATGGAGATCATATTTCACAGGACATCGGAACACGTCAGTAACACAGAGAGTGGACTGAATTTATCTGGCTCAAGGCATGTTGCAGTGGTTAACTCTGCTGAGCACTGTAATAAACAAGTGGAACTGTGTGGCTGAAACCAGCGATTTGGAAGTTAACGATGGAATAACAGAGGATGTTTGGGGGAGAGGTGTGTGAAACTTATATGACATTTATTGTTGAAATGTTCAGAAAATAAAAGGTGCAGAGAAGAATGGTCCGTGTTATGTGGGTCCCTGTCACCACGGCATGGCGCGTCCTCGGGTTGCGGATGGAGGAACGGCCTCCAGTTATGGAGGGAGCTGCGAATACATTGAATAAGCAGTCGCGGACAGCCGACAAGGGGTGGTCCTCCAGCTTGGGGGTTGGGCGAGGTGCTAACAACTCCACACCGTAAAAAATTATGACGTTACGAACCATTACACAATGCCTCGGACCTGGACCGATTCTTTGGTACGACCCCAGCTACGGAAAAAGGATATGAGTTTTGGAACATGGAATGTGAGGAGCATGTATAGGTCAGGATCGCTTATGACAGTGGCCAGGGAATTAGCTAAGTATAAGTTAGATTTAGTGGGTGTACAGGAGGTTAGGTGGGACAAAGAAGGGACTGTAAGAGCCGGGGAGTATATTTTTTTCTATGGCAAAGGGCAGGAAAATCATCAGTTGGGAACAGGTTTTTTTGTGCACCAGAGAATAGTATCAGCAATCAAGAGAGTGGAGTTTATTAGTGCTAGGATGTCATACATAGTGCTGAGAGGCCGCTGGTGTAATATCATTGTTCTGAATGTGCATGCACCAACAGAAGAGAAAGGTGATGATTCAAAGGATAGCTTCTATGAGAAATTACAAGGGGTTTTTGATCACTTTCCTAAGTACCATATGAAAATTCTGTTAGGAGATTTTAATGCAAAAGTGGGGAGAGAGGATATTTTCAAACCGACTATTGGGAATGAGAATTTACATCAGGATAGCAACGATAATGGTGTTAGAGTAGTAAACTTCGCCACATCAAAGAATCTAGTTGTTAAGAGCACTATGTTTCCGCACCGAAACATTCATAAATACACCTGGACCTCTCCTGATGGGAAGACTCACAATCAGATCGATCACATATTGATAGATAGGAGACGGCATTCCAGTATACTCGATGTGCGATCTTTCAGGGGAGCTGACTGTGATACTGATCACTATCTGGTGGTTGCGAAAGTTAGGGAAAGACTGGCAGTAAGTAAACAAGCAGCACAAGTTTGATGCCGAGAGATTTAATCTCAAGAAGCTAAGTGAACTAGAGGTTAGGAAACAGTATCAGCTTAAGATCTCAAACAGGTTTGCAGCTTTGGAAAACTTAAATGTTAGTGAGGACATAAATAGGGCTTGGGAAAACATTAAAGAGAATATCAAAATCTCAGCTCAAGAGAGTCTAGGTCTACACGAACGGAAGCAGCATAAACCATGGTTTGATGCAGAATGTGCAGAACTTTTAGATAAAAGGAAGCGGGCTAAAATTCAGTGGTTACAGAATCCAAACCAAAATAATGGAGATAATCTGCACAACGTAAGACGTGAAGCTAGTAGACATTTCAGGAACAAAAAGAAGGAATATCTGAAAGCTAAAATTAATGAAATTGAAACGAACAGTAAGAACAAGAATATAAGAGACTTGTATAGGAGTATCAATGAGTTTAAGAGGGGGTACCAACCTAGAAGTAATGTAGTAAAGGATGAGAAGGGTGACCTGGTTGCAGACTCCCACAGTATTTTGGCTAGGTGGAAAAATCATTTCTCCCAGCTGTTGAATATACACGGGGTTAATGATGTTAGGCAGACTGAAGTACACACAGCAGAGCCACTAGTGCCTGAGCCCAGTGCCTTTGAGGTTGAGATGGCTATTGAAAAACTAAAAAGTCACAAATCACCAGGTATTGATCAGATTCCAGCAGAATTGATTAAAGCAGGGGGTAGGATTATTCGGTCTGAAATCCATAAACTTATTATTTCTATTTGGAATAAGGAGGAATTGCCTGAGGAATGGAAGGAGTCGGTCATTGTGCCTATTTATAAGAAGGGTGATAAAACAGATTGTAGTAACTATCGAGGCATATCACTTTTGTCGACTACATACAAAATTTTATCCAACATTCTTTTGTCAAGGTTAACTCCATATGCAGAGGAAATTATTGGGGATCATCAGTGTGGATTTCGATGTAACAGGTCAACTACTGATCATATATTCAGCATTCGTCAAATACTTGAGAAAAAATGGGAATACAATGAGGCAGTGCATCAGCTATTTATAGACTTCAAGAAAGCCTATGATTCAGTTAGGAGGGAGGTCTTGTATAATATTCTCATTGAGTTCGGTATCCCCAGGAAGCTAGTAAGGTTAATAAAAATGTGTCTAAGTGAAACGTGTAGCAGAGTTCGGGTAGGCAAACATCTGTCTGACACGTTTCCTATTAAGAATGGCTTGAAACAAGGAGATGCTCTGTCGCCATTGCTTTTCAACTTTGCTTTAGAATATGCCATTAGGAGGGTTCAGGCAAACCAGGAGGGCTTGAAATTGAATGGTACACATCAGTTTCTGGTTTATGCTGATGATGTTAATATATTGGGTGGAAGCATACATAGTATAAAGAAAAATGCAGAAGATTTAATGATCGCTAGTAAGGAGATTGGTCTAGAAGTAAATGATGAGAAAACTAAGTACATGGTCATGTCTCGAAATCAGAATGCAGGACACAATCACAACATAATTATAGATAATAAATCCTTTGAAAGGGTGGAAGAATTCAAATATTTGGGAGCAACCCTAACGAATCGAAACTGCATTCATGAAGAAATTAAGAGCAGATTGAAGTCGGGGAATGCTTGCTATCATTCGGTGCAGAATCTTTTGTCTTCCAGGTTACTATCCAAAAACACAAAGATTAGGGTATACAGAACTATAATTTTACCTGTTGTTCTGTATGGATGTGAAACTTGGTCTCTCACATTGAGGGAGGAACAAAGACTGAGGGTGTTCGAGAATAGGGTGCTGAGGAGGATATTTGGGCCTAAGAGGGACGAGGCGACGGGGGATTGGAGAAGACTACATAACGAGGAACTTAACGGCCTCTACTCATCACCAAATATTATTCGGGTAATCAAATCGAGAAGACTGAGATGGGCGGGGCATGTGGCACGTATGGGGGAGGAGAGAGGTGCATACCGGATTTTGGTGGGGAGACCCGAGGGAAGGCGACCACTTGGGAGACCCAGGCGTAGATGGGAGGATAATATTAAGATGGATATTCGGGAAGTGGGATGTGGGGGCATGAACTGGATTGAGCTGGCTCAGGATAGGGACAGGTGGCGGGCTCTTGTGAATGCGGTAATGAACCTTCGGGTTCCATAAAATGCGGGGAATTTCTTGACTAGCTGAGAAACTGTTAGCTTCTCAATAAGGCCTCTGCTCCATGGAGTTAGTTAGTTAGAGAAGAATGGTATGTTGTAAATGGCTGAATGTGGAGAATATAGTCTGTAGGAAAGTATCAACCAGGACAGGTGTAAGAAGACATAAAAACGTAGGAAAATGTATATTTAAAAGTAGATTCGAGAGGGAAATAAAGTCATTAAAACACAGCCCTATTTTGACAACATGGGGAATCGAATGAGAAATTCAGAACATGTCTGCAGAGAAGAAGAAAGCTTGGAATGTTAGAGTAATGACAGTAATGCGAAGTATGAGCAGTACAATAAGTGATCAGGCAAATTTAAATAGGTGTACATGAGTTTTATATTATTCATACCGTGCATAGTTATTAATCAAATACAATATTGCAGTGCATTAGGTGGACCCATATTGTATTTGTATATATGAGTATTTAAGTACTGTGTACTGTGCAAGAACCTGGTGTTACACGTGGAAGGATTCATGTAAAGAACAAATCATAACTCGGGAAATACTTTCCTTTTATGTTCACCGTAATGAGAATCCGGTTTCCCTATAACTGGGAAGTTCTTAACTATCACAGCACTTTGTCGGTAAGTGCTCTGGACTATGGAAGTGGCAAGAGTTAAGCCTAGGCCCTGCTGGCGATACTGGGTAAGTTAAAAAGGGCACGGATCGTCTTTGTATCGGCAATCATGTCGTTACGGTCCACATTTGTCAGAATGACGTCAAAAACTATGGAAATAAAGCTGAGGGGCATGTCATTATGATAATGGTATTTGACATGATTTCAGGCTTCCGCTACGATGTGAATGAGATCTGCGCTCTTCTGGGATGTTACGCAGCGTAGATTGGTAGTTAGTTACTGACGGTTCGGGACAAACTATCGGTCCCATCAACAAGGATCAACAGTCCTTTGACCATTGAAGGTGGGACCAATAGGTTGTCCCGAAACGTCAGTAAGGAATTGTCATTCTACGCGGCGTAAGATCGCAGAAGAGAGCAGATCTCATAATTGCATTTGTTCGAAAGAAAAAGGTTTAAGGCGTTTACGTGCTTACTGCGTCTGGCGGTCTAATGTCATTATTTCATGGAAAAGTATATGCATATGCATCACTGTAGTTCTTCTGTTTCATCGAAACATACTTCATGGAAGATCAGGAAGGAAATTTAAAAAAATCACTGGGAAACCTTTGTCACGAATGAAAGTTTTTGATTTCTAGAAATCAAAAGGAATATATTTTGATGAATTTGCTGATTTCCCTATATCATGGATGTAAAACTTTTGTAATAAAATAGCCCATATCCCAAACTCTTAAGGACACGCGAAGATGCTGGAAATTGAAAGAACGCACTCTCTGAAGACCTCTGCAAGAGACTATGGACCTGTCATAAGGCAGACTACGTGATGATGGAGATTTGCCCAAATAACTGAGTAATGACTTTCTAAAATTCTATTAGGATAGTTTACATCGGGCTTCCGTTAAAAGTGCCAAATAACAGGCAGACGGACCGCCACAGAGTTCATAAACATCGTGTATCCAAAAATATTACTTAGTATTTCAATAATATATTATAATTCCTTAAAGTTTTATTTAGCCGTAATTTTATAACATAGGAGAGTTCAGGAAAGTTAATGTGTGTTACCTTTTTTCCTTAGCAGTTACGTACGACTTCAGGGACGCACAGAAGAAGCACAGAAGAACATACTGCTATAGGTGCCATTCAGCTTGTCGTAAAGTGAGTCCTAGGTTGGAGATGCTGTTAGGGATATCAACTTACGACAAGTGCCACCGTTATTGACGTGGAGGCATTTCGACTTCAACAGTCACGCTTTCAGGTAAGCTTACACTGTATTCATTTCATGTATTTCTAACACTAACCTTTTTTCATTAGTTTGCGTGTACGGATTTCTTTTTTCTTGTGCATATTACACAAATCATCATACATAATAACTACAGCTTTTAAATTTTCCACCGTAACGGACCTAACATTTATTCGAGAAAATGAACGCAAACAGTTGAGAAGCAGAGTGCACGTAAGCAGGAATTACTGCTACATCAGGAACAGGCTACGTTTAAGCAAGTGCGTAATTCAGTGTGTTCCTCACATACTGATTCCCTGACTCATTTATTCACCATTTGTTCGGCCTGTGATTCATTAAGCACGCACTGACTCACTCAGTCCTTCATTCAGTCACCATTTATTTTGCCACTCCTAATGTACTTACGCATTAATTAATTAATTAATTCATTCATTCATTCATTCATTCATTCACTAAATCAACATTTTATGCACTGCCTAACTTGGTACCTTAATTCATTTAAACTCTCCCCAACTCATTCATGTATTCATTCATCTATTTCATATCTAATTACTTAATTAATTAATTAATTAATTAATTAATTAATTAATTCAGTCACTTACTAACATTCGATGTGACGCTAACTTCTCACTCAGGCTGCAAGTAGCCCCTTAAGTAGCTGTCACACTACCCTTGTTTTACAAAGACCTTCACTTAAGAGTTTATTCCCGCAAACTACTGGAACACGTACTGCGTGCTCCAGTTGAGTCCCTAACGTGCTGTGAGCACTGAGAACGGTCCATAGTAATTCGTGTGGGTACGTGACGAACCTTTGTCGACAGCGAGCTGTTAACGGGGAAATTACACGTTTGCCAGTGGGTGTCAGAAATTCGCGAGACTTTCAAAAGTTTTCTCATGAAGTAATTATTAAATATACGGTAACCGTTTTTCTTGAGGGTTGGACAAATTTTACTTAAGGCATATGTGTTTTGTACTTTTTATTAATAGTGTATTTTTTAAATTGCTTATTGAATTACTTTTGACGAAGTACTCTACAGCCTAGCTCATAACAAAGAGACGTTTATAAATCATGAAGTCTTCTGTGACTCGTCAGTACTGTATAAATTTAAACCTTTCATCTGATGGAACGTAAGGTACACTACGGGCTGCAAGAATGGAATGTAGTAACATTTTGGAAATTCAGAGCCCGTGAAATTTTGTTAAATATTTCTTATATTATTTAATGTTACTTTTCTTACATATATTCAATGTAAACGTGTAGCAGTATGTTCCTAACCTTCCGAACACTGGAATTTACCTAAATTGTAGGCCTACATAAAGTCACTTCCTACCTCACAGAGCATAAAGTTCATCGCTACTAGAAACACCACCCGCTTATCGCTGGTTAAGGAAAGTGTTTGTGTTTATTGGGGGGGGGGGGGGGGGTCATGTGAAACAAATACAGTCTTTGAATAAAGGATAACAATGAATCCAAGGCATCAGTATATAAACTACAATGTAAAAAGTCACAAAACAGTGCGTATTATATCTATAATTTCCCACGTCACATTTATAATATTTTTCTGAAGATGGTATATTAACCCTTTAAAGACGAAGTGCATCTGTTTTATATAAGGACTCAGTGCGTACCGCGCTGTAAACACTCCACTTCGGTTATAAAAACCAGTCTCTTAATGTTTTGTAAGGCAAAAGTTGCTGTTTGTTCTGAGATCCGTACAAAACACATAAACGCAATGTGGGCACCACGTAGAATTTTTTAATTTTAAACCTGGTCCTATGTAAAGTTACCGCTAGGCTTTAAAAGGTTAAAGGCTCAGACATGTTAAAAATAAATGTAAATGAATAAATGCAAAGTCAGGATATCATCTGTATACGAAGATTGCATTATTTACTCTGTTCATAAGCATTTACCTGGCAAATAATGGATACGCTAAGTTCCTGAAGTGCGGTTGTATCTACATGAATCGAAGCCAAAGGTCTTGTATTTCGCATGAACAAAGAAATATGCAAAAATGGGAGGAAACACTATGCAGTGGCTCCCGTAAACATAGCAAAGAAAGTAGGGTTAATGGAATGAACAACAATGGGTTATCTTTTAAACTACCGCAAGGCACTTGCTTATACTGCAGGGAGAGCCCCTCATTGTCCATGTTATATAAAGTAAGTAAATGAATTAAGAACTTGTTGAAATTTAAATCTCTACGAAACTCGTTTAAAACGAGGAACTAAAAGAAATTAATTAAACTTTTGAAAAGTTTGTTTTTAATTCTGTGCGTTTCTCACCCAGTCTTCTGATACGTTTTATTTCCCACTGTAGATGCTATAACAAAATTGGTGCCGCCGCCATCGTGTAATTACAAATCCGATACTTGGATGCAATTAATGTTGCAGCTTATAGACTGCCAGTGACCTGCGCACTTGCTCTTCTCAAACTTTCTAACCAAACTTCTATCAGTTGAACAAGTAAAGTCGTTAGAAAACTGTTGCCCTGACAACTTGGTAAGTTGGAACGTTTGCTTTGAAGCGCTCTCGACAGTCCGTGGCTCCCCTGCCTACTCACTGTGCCAGACACAGCAACGTTGTGATGTAATGACTATGAGACTTTGTGGTGTCCATATGTAGGAAACCATATGTGTAATTTTATCCTTGCTATATTTTCACCATTAAAATATAATGAAAACGATGGTAGATAAAATGACTTTCTTAAGAGACGCCAAGGTAAAATGTACTCGTATATTTATCAAACTTTTGTCTTTTCTAATTCCCCAACATGTTTCGGCATACAGTTATGCCATCATCAGGGGTACTGATGGCATAACTGTATGCCGAAACATGTTCGGGAATTAGAAAAGACAAAAGTTTGATACATAAACGGTAGCGTTGTGCATAAGTTGGTTTTCTGTTATTGTATTGAGCATATGCACGGAGATGAACAACATAAAAATACTCGTATATTTATTTATTGTGTTTTTTAACGATGATGTAATTGTTCTCTTTAGACTGTATAGAGTTGTGTGGCAGGATAGTTAGTGACAAGTGAATGTAAAGGGATATGGAAGTACGCTGTCGTAGACTAATTGACGTTCTGTTCCGGTATTTTCCTGGAGGAAATTACGAAAAATGTAAGAAATCAGGTTATCGGTTTCGTGAACGATATTCTAATCGGGCACCTGCCGTATTCAAGTTCGAAACATTAGTGCTTTTAAGGCTACTTTTGTTTGAGACCGGAAAATAATACGTAATTCCTTCAGGTAAATTGGGTTCTATAAACCTCAGTAGCTAAGGCACGTCTTGTTCTCTGCGTATTACAGGTAATGGAAAGTAGTCTACAAATGTCGACAGATTTTCGGAGCTTTACATTTGCGGCTAAACGAGAAATAAATGCTGCCTTATTGTTTCTTTCCTGTATCTAGACATATTTGTTCAAACCTTCTCCATCTGACCGAATGGTTGGGTGGAAATTTGCCAGAACCAATAGAGCATGGATTTACCAGAGGAACATTAAGCCACTGTTGACAGTTATTCTGATATTACAGGCCGCTAGCCAGAAGTGCAGATCTGCAT
Organism: Coptotermes formosanus; assembly: GCA_013340265.1. Classification (NCBI taxonomy): domain Eukaryota; kingdom Metazoa; phylum Arthropoda; class Insecta; order Blattodea; family Rhinotermitidae; genus Coptotermes; species Coptotermes formosanus. Next base: position 2,717,051 of record BLKM01000502.1, read on the forward strand.
CACCACGGCAGCCTTTGGAACTCTCCACACAAATTTCATGCACTTGTTACCTTCATTCCGGTGCTCTGTATTCCACTGAAAATTTAGTTACATGGGTATGAAGTCAATGTATTTCAAACACGAATGTATCAAGGCTCAGTCTTTACTAAAATTTTAGGGAAAAAAGGGTACATAAAAGTGCGCAGGGATATTATTGTTACCTTCCTTACTTCTTATACTTATAAAGATGTTCGAAAAGTTTGATTGCATTTTGACTCTTAAACGCGATTTTTCGAAAGGCATGTGAGTTTATACACAATGGTAAAAGATAACTGTAAAGAATGTTGATATAAACTGTAGTTGCCAACTTAAGAGGGCTGTTTTCGGGAGAGTGGGTGAAGGCAAACTTGTCCCTGTGTGCTATGTGAAAGCATATAGAGGAGTGTAGAGCTCCGCTCCTTCTTATCCTTCACAATTGATGGTCGCTTTATCCACGGAGAAATAGTCTTCGTTACCCACTGAACAGGAAGTTCTGTGGTTTTCGGAGCTGATTCTGAAATACTGAAGAAAGTAAAAAACAAAGTTATTGGTGTCCAGGCAGTCGTACCACAGTTGTTCGGTAGTTTCAGCCCGTAGTTTAATCACTAGACTGACTGAACTATTCTCAGAAAGTAAATTCAGCAGACAATGGACAATCCACCCAAGACACGTTCACCGGTGCTATGTAATGTCAGCAACTGATGGCGTCGTTAAATAACGCACTTAGAGCATGGTAACGTGCCGTAGAGACTGCAGCTTGTCCTGCACCATTATATGGGCTGGTTTAGTAGAATGTAGAGTAATACAGAATTACGTGCAAGCCGTGCTTGGTTTCAAATTACGGATTGAATTAGGACGTACGTCGATACAGACGTGGTGACTGAGTAAGAAGTGATTAAGTAAACAGATAATTTCTACATAATTGTTAACCGGGACGCGAAGTTTTGTGATGTATACATTTGTTGTATGAACTTCAAATCTTATTCTCTGAAGCACTTGCTATAACCCTTGGAAGAGTGAATAAAAGGTGAATGTGCGCTTTTGCCCCCGTGCGTCCTGATATCCAAAAAAAAACGCTACTTAGTGTGATGGTTACCAGGCTTCACCCGCTGGTTCTTCTGGTAAGATGACGATAAATATAGAGCATCGATATAATGATGCTAAGAGGGGAAAGCAAAGTAGCTGGTTCGAAATCCTCTCCCACTGGCACACATATACAGAAATTTAGTTGCTGTTTCACCCAAAACCCACGACGATTCCATAATCAGGACCAGCTAGTTTTCTGCTCTTTGCGGAACTGATCATATTCTAAGAATCTTGCGAAACACATAAATGAACTGTGTGGTAAAATGCAAATTTGCTTATTTTCACAGCGGTTGGCACATATGTTTATCACTGGGTTTCAAATGGTTAAGTAGTGGAGGTATATTACAAAAACCTTATCTGCGTTAACGATAACTTACCCAAAGAATGCTATAAATTTAACTTACGTAAGTGTTTGAAGCACGCGTTTTTTTCCTGATATATGAGAACATTTACTTCCTTCCTCACACTAAACACACTGAGTATTCATTATAAACACCAGTCAGTTTGGGGAAATATGTGTGTTTGTTGAGAAAATCATAAAAACATTAATTCACCGCGTGGAAAAAAACTGCACAGATTTGAAATGTTAAAGCATGTGGTGTACATAGTAACAACGTGTCTTCAAAAGTGGAATAGGAGACTAATTGTCGTCGTTCAGATATCGTTGAGTGTTAATTAATAAGATTGAAGGCAACCCTTAATATATATTGAACAGGACTGCAAACTGTTCGTTCCGTGGCGTAGTACACAGACTTCACCAAGGCGTTCTTTACTTTCAAAATGTTGCCCATTTATACGGTACATTGGTAAGTGTAACTTCATTTACACCCACAAGAAAAGTGCAGCCTTCCATGCGCCAATTTTCATAAAACTGACACTTGCTTAGTACTTTTGTGGACATCTGTTTTAACGAACACCACCATGCAAATTGGACGAAAATCAAAGAAGACACGGGCGAAATAGCACTGAATCCCTTAAGAGAAGCATGGTTTTCAATACAACGATTTTCGTGAAACTCGTGATTTCTCAACGGAATTGTATGCGAGTTTCCTGTACCGAATTTCACCCGCGTCGGTCAATAAGTGTGCAGCGTATTGGTAGGAATTCATTCACGCCTTTGAGTAAACTACGGCTGTCACTGCGCCGACTTTCATGAAATTCGCGCTTGCACGACAACTTCCTAACCCTTTAAAGACGAAACGTAAACTGTCTTGTTCAAGACCCAGTGCGTACCGCGTCGTTAACACTTTTCATCTCGGTTATAAAAACCAATCAGTTTGTGCTATATAGTGAATAAGTCGCTGTTTCTTCTGAGATAAATACAAAACACATAAACACAGTGTGGTCTTAATATACAATTCTTGAATTTTTAAGTTGCTGCATCAAGTAACCATTAGACTTTAAAATGTTAATAGGAATTCTATAAAGATTTTCACAAAACCGTGACAGACATTTTAATCGTTTATTCTAGGTCACGGACGATACTAAGACATTTGTCGATGGGGAAGAGGCAGAGCGGACTAATATGGCAGTTGTTTGCGCACGTTTACATGTTACTGGAAGCTGTCATTACCCTTTTAACGTTGTTTTAGGAAACTACGGTTTTATCCACATTATTGTATTGCACGGAATTTTAAATATTTTGCCTTTCGCGTGAACGTACGCAGGTCGTATATCGTCGTTAAGAAACTCCCGAGTTTTTTGTGGTCGCATGTTAGAATAGCAGTCCACATACAAAATACCTAACATATTAGGTATGATAACAAAACCAACAACTGCACATAAGTGTATCAAAGTATATTATACACTCCGTATACTTCCTACATGTTTCGGCCAGTCATGTGGCCATCATCCGGGATGTGCATTACAAAGAGCAGGTACATCGAAATATTAGAGAAGTTTAGAACCAATGCAGACATATAAAATATTAAATTTTAAAAACAATTCATCGTTTGAAATACATATGAAAGATGAATGACTTAGTGCACGGTTGTGGATAATTTAAAATTTACCCTAACATATGTTCCTCCAGGTAAATATTGGGATTGGTTGTTAAAATACACCACGCCAACATCTTTAAAAACTTTCCCAATATATTATTCAGCGCTACATATCACACGGACTTGAAGCAGCATGGTTAAATTAGCCTGGAATCAATCAATTACAACCATTTATCAGTGTCTGTTTTCAAGAGCAGTGGAAATATGTCCATGCATCAAAGCATAGCCCCCTGGTAATCTGGCATGACATTGCTGGTTGCAAAGTTCTGGCATAGATGCGTACATTGAGAGAAACTTACACTATGGAATTATTTCACTCGAATGCCACTGTTTATGCTTTCCGTATTGTTAGAATTGAGGAAGGCAAAATTCAAACTACATGTTTACGCGCAGACTTCAGATGAATGACTGAAAGCAGAGAGCGGACTACCGTAGCGTGACAGGTTCCATTCATGGCGTTGTCACAACCTGGCACCAACAATGAGCAGAACTCCACACACTGCTGCTCAAAACCATATGGAGAGAATAAGCAAAATATTTCATATTCATTTAAACGTTTTAACTGAAATTTCAAATGTCAAGAAAGAATCTGTTTCAGACGTTGCTGCCGAGTTGGTAGCAATAATTTGTGTGCGGCAGGTTTCGGTTTCAAATGTATCCCGGAGACTGACGGCACTTACGGAGACTCTTCATACAATAGGTGAAATTAATACAGTCGACACAGCTATTTTTATTATTAAGACAGTGCTTATTTTTTGTAAAAGTTTCATGTTTCAAATATGAAGTGTTGTCATCAGACGAACAAATATGCTTATCATTGTGAAAAAGATATCTTCCTTGTGATTGGTTTCGTTACAGTTTATGATATTGCATTCAAATTTCCACGTAAACTGGAAAGAAAGGAATTTTAAGGAACAGATTTAATTCGCAAAAATAAGAATTATAAATGTTCTAGCTACCGTCCTTTTTTATATTTTTATATGTTATCGCCTGGTCATAACTTTTAAGGTTAAAGCATTTAGCGTTTGTAAACACAAGCCTTGGTTTTATAATAAGGAGTAGTTGTGCCGACTATATTAAGCTTAATATATCAATTTAATGGAACACAACGGGATATTCTGTGTTAAAATGTCAGATTATGTGGTTTGTTAGATTTTATGAACCTCAGTTTCGTTAAGTTACAGAAATAAGCATAGATACATTCAAATTCCCTTTTCCGTTTCCTTTGTTAATAGCTGTATTCCTCTAGACACGATTGCTTCGGTTCTGAATCATCGTCAGTGTCCGTACCATATGCCTTTGTAAATTTGCGTATATTTGCATCGAATAAAACTCGTTCAGTGGTAAACACTGAGGAGTTTGTTGAACTAACAATTAATATTTTGGTGACACGAATACGCTTGTATTGTTACCTATAACTGATATATTATTTTCTTAAGTATTGTTATTATTAAAGGTTTCTTTGCCGTCTGAAAGCATGGCTAACACTACAAATTTTTTGCTATATCTTTCAAAATAAAATTTTGTTACTGATAACGCTACAAGGTGGAAAAGAAGAGAACCGGAATTTAATTCTTGGCAAGGGCCTTTGACGCTAGATTTTACCTAGACGGCACTATAAAGAAGCCTTTTGATTTGTAAGCAAACATAATTTGAGCTTTCTCAGATTTTACGTAAGATAATATCAGTTTTTGTATTGAGTCATTCTTTTGAGACAGCCTTGAAGCGGTGAATATTTGATAAATTACAAGAATTTTTTCTGTCTGTACGGTGTTGCATGAGGACTGTTACCCTATTTTTTCAACAGTAGTTCTGTTTTTTTTTTAAATAAATGAATATGAAGAACGAATTTTGGAGGTGTTGCTACTTCACTGTAGCACAACAACCACTCTTGTGGTTTCATAAACTTCGCTCTTCGCAAAATAGTTCATATTTGGTCTGGTAGTACTCATATGCTTCAGACAATATCTGAAAACATGGTAACTCTGTCTGTATAGCTGTACGGGAGTAGCAGACAGGATCCTGGGAACACGAGCAGACTGCATGCAATGTGGTTGTATGTTACGGGTATTGCAGGCATCATTGACTAAGAATAGAAGAATAGGATGTGATTTAACAGGAACTGAACGCTTCAAATAGCATGAACACCGCCTGTTCACATCAGAGATTTCGGAATTCGGTACAGTTCGTATGTAAAACAAATTAGCAGGGAATTCGTTGTTACAAACAGACTCTTGTACACGAGGACCGCGTCTGAACCCTAACCGGGTAAAGTAACTCAGTCAGTCAGTCACGAAAATCAAATCAAGCATATAGGTGTTTGTTTTGTTGTAATATTTGTTCAACATTAATATTGTGTGTGAAATTGCTGACACGTGTACAGGCGCTGTCGCAAAAGAATACCGAAAAGGGACTACTAGCTTCGCCATGTGTGTGTGACCGTCCTCATGTATCGCCGCAACTCTTACCCAGTGGATTTTCGTTAATTTTCATATTTGAGATTTGTAATAAAATCTATCGACACGTACCGGCTTTGGTAAAAAGCGGAACATGAAGACCTACGTACGTTTATTACCTATCGCCACGGTGCTGACTCTGTTGTCGCTGCGGTACGCACCGAGGCATAAGGAAACGTTTTCTGTAGTTGAGGCAGGCAGTATTTTCTGTCATGTACGGATGGAGAGTCAAGCAGAAGTTGAGCACTGATTTGAAAAGACGAGTAAAGACATTTAGGACGCATCAATTGTAAACCTTCTCGCTTACGACATAACAGTGATGATCGATTGTAAATCTGCTGCTAGGAGACAACGAAATCTTACAATGTGTTTATTACGGTACCGTGTACTTACTGTTTTTAGTGGAAAGTATTCACGAATTGAACATATAGGTAGAGAAACAAAGCATACCCGTCAGATGTCCGCAATTCGGACCTTTCCTGACATGTTATATTGATAATACCAGAGACGGTAATTTTAACAATATGGCATTCTGGATCACGAGACCAAACTGTTGTCTTCACCCCTAAATAACTAACTCCATGAATCGATTTTTTTCTTGAGAAATTGATAGTCTGTCAGCTGAACAAGAAAGGTTCAGCCTCTTCCGGTTCGTTACAATGTTTACGGTAGTTCGCCGCTGGAGCCTGTCCAAGTCCGAGTCCTTGTCTGACATTTCGTAACACGTCTTTTTACGCTGATACATTGTTGTTACTAGCCCACCAGCAGGAAGACAACCTCTTGTCGACTGTCTGTGATTGTTTATTCCATGTAGTCGGGGTTACACTCCATGCGTGGTGAAACTGCCTCCCATCGGCACCTGACACTTCATAAACAAATAACACTTTAATGGATATATTCTTAAAGTGGTTCTGCGTGACGAGATTGAGTCACTTCGGAACGTACCATCGACTAACATGCCGAAAGTCTCGACTTACGATAACAGTTAAAGATTTCGCCCTAAGATGAAAAATAATAACAGTGACCGTAGCCTAAGTTCTACACACAACTGTCACTGAAGAACATTTGTATCGAAGGCACATGACATTCTTGCGTACTCTGAAGATTATAGAAGTGTCTATAGTAGCGATTTTGAAGCATAGATTTACCGTGAATGCATTCGTCATTGCCAGATGTATTTTTTAAAGAAATGTTTTTGTACGTAAATATTCGGACACAAATCTATCAGAGCGGCCATGGAAGCAGGGTGGAAGAAAATGGTTCTGTATGATGTTACGGTTTACACTTGTTTGGAAAGAAGGGCACTAAATGGGAATGTAGCAGTGAAGAGACTGACTTGTGAAACCGGCATCTTCCAGATGCAATGCAAACGTTTAGCAGTATCAAAAAATGCTTGCAGGTCCGTGAAGAATAACAAAGAGGTAAATTAGTTAGTTTTACTATTCTAATGCATTCAACGTCGCTAATATTAACTTGGAGTACCTGCGTTCGTTAAGCCGATTACGGTGGCCTTGCGGCCTAACGGTCAATTAATATTATACAGCACGACACAACACGATAAAAACCAACGTGCATTCACATCTACCGTCAGTTAACAGACAGGCAAAATATTCTCACTATCCCAGTGACACTGTATTTGTCGTTAGCTATCGGTGACGGACTAATGTGAATTCGAACATGTGAAGACCACGAAAAATATTTTGTAGTCTCATGTCATGTCATACCGTGCCGTATAGTGTGAATCGACCCTAAAATCTAGGCCTGTAGCCGCTTGATAGCTGGGACCGCAGGTTCGAATCCCGCTGAGGGCATTGATGTTCGTCTCTTGTGTTTGTTGTGTGTTGTGTGGGTAGCGGCCTCTGCGACGGGCTGATCACTCGTTCGGAAAACTCTTAACGTGTGTGTGTGTGTGTGTGTGTGTGTGTGTGTGTGTGTGTGTGTGGGTGTGTGTGTGTGGGTGTGTGTGTGGGTGTGGGTGTGTGTGTGTGGGTGTGGGTGTGTGTGTGGGTGTGTGTGTGTGTATGTGTATGTGTGTGTGTGTATGTGTATGTGTGTGGGTGTGTGTGGGTGTGTGTGTGTGGGTGTGGGTGTGTGTGTGTGTGGGTGTGTGTGTGTGTGTCTGTGTGTGTGTGTATGTGTCTGTGTGTGTGTGTGTGTGTGTGTGTGTGTGTGGGTGTGGGTGTGTGTGTG
>BLKM01000502.1:2725068-2779007 GCA_013340265.1 Coptotermes formosanus
TGTGTGTTTGTGTGTGTGTGTGTGTGTGTGTGTGTGTGTGTGTGTGTGTGTGTGTGTGTGTGTGTGTGTGTGTGTGTGTGTGTGTGTGGGTGTTAAGATTCTCTTGTGATATAGAAACCGCAACAGTGAGACAGCGTATGCCTGATTTGGACTGTTGTGCCACATAAAAAAGTGTTAATTTATGGAATGAGAGTGAAAGATAAGGAAGGAGCGTGGCCGCAATAATACATTATGGCAGCTTTTGCGCGAAGGGACTGAGGAAAATCACGAAAAGATACGAGGATAGACGGTGTTCGGCCGAGATTCGAACCAGATACTTTCCGAATACAATTTAGAAGGTTAATCGCTTAAACCAACTTGGTTGCTTGTTTGTCGTTTCTCCTACGTTGCTGAGAGAGCAGAGCCAACCCTAGACGTTACTGGTTGCTCTTCATTTTTAGTCTGTTCATGTGCCTTAATAATATGGGACAAAAAAAACCAGACGTTGATAAAACCTTACTTCCCCCTTTTTTATATATTTAAGGGTTTTAATTTTAAACTTTCCTAAAATAGAAGAATAAGTTTACCACTTGAGTTACATCTTTTCCCCCCCTTGCGAGGGTTTTGTGAAGATGAAATATTGGTACCACTTACAAAGCAGACGGGATAAGTCCCTCCCACACCCGTTACAAGTGCCACGATGTTTGCTTGATCCTGGCGCAGACGCTGTCTGTATGTTTACAAAGTTACAGCTGCCTCACACCGCCTTTATCTCCTTACTTGATCCGTACGAACTTGTTCGGTCTAACGTCCATTTGACTCCCTCTTTCTGGGATGAATATGTAGTTTAGTATTAAAGTTTTGGGGTGAAATTACAGAACCAACAGAAATACCTTCTTGCGAAAGTTGAGATGTCATCCTTAAAGTATCTAGCCACCGACTTACGCAGGGAACCCCTGTGCCCAACCTATAAATTAAGGGGGCGTTGCGGACGCAGTTCTAGACGGCTTGAGGTTACACAGAGAGAGAGAGAGATGAAAGGGGCTAGCTAGATAGATGCTTCTTGAATTTAAGAGGATTTTTCTTCTCTCATTCCCTTTGCTCTTTAATGTCGTTGAGGTTATAGAAATATATCAAGAGAATTCCGAAGCGAATTATGTTACGTTTTCACTTGGGCATATTCAGCCGTCACGCAAATACGTGTTTGTGTGTGAAATTTGAGAGTTTAGCGGCAATGACTGTGAAGATTAGTAGTATATTATGTTACTCCGTACAGTCTGGTACAAATTTACCGACTTGCCAGAAGACAACCTGTTGCCTCCATTTTCAACGTGCATTGAGGTAGCAGGTTCCTACGAATTTCTGTAGACTATACGGCCTCACCTCGCAGAAAACATTACTTCATTTTTCTATTGTGTATTTAACAGCCCTGTCAGTTTCTCAAATTATATAGCCTCAAATGGTAAGACGATTGGTTGAAGTATATTGGAAAGGATGTTGAAAAAAATTTTGGGTCTGAAAAATCCTTACTCCGGGCACTTAGTCCCCGCGCCGAGATTTTACTCGGTGGCATCCCAAATACTAATACACAATACGCCGTAATGTTCAGTTTTAGTCATATAATAGAAGAGCTACCAGGCATGTGCGACTAAATACTGGCTGGATCAAAATTAGATCTATGCTGATCGTAAACGGATCACCGCTGTTCTTTTACCTTAAAAGTATTGTTAATACCTTAATGGATGTGTAAATTATGCGATTTTTTAAGTTCTCACAGCGGTATTCATGACGTTAAAGCCTTCTGGAATGTTAAGCTGTGACGACTGGTAAATCGTTAAAACGTTTCGGAGAAGCGTATTGCTCCCTTCTACGCGGTCTAGTAGTCCAAAGGGCTGTTTGCAGATCCAAGAAGACAGGAATATTTAAAAGTAGATCACAGGAACTAAGAAGGGCGTTGAAGTGCAACTAACTCTATATGACAATCTTGGTTTTATTATAGCCCTATGAAAATTGAATCCTAGTGATTAGGCTACGGGCTGGATGATTTGGGGTTCTAATCCCAGCAGAGGCAAGAGCTTTTCCCTTCTCCACAAAACCCGGAACGGCTCTGGGTTCTACCCAATCTCTTATTGAGTTAGTATCGGGGTTTTTAGCGAGGTATAAAAAAGGCGGGCGTGAAGTCTACCGAACGTCTTCTAGTACCAAGTTTAAGAATGAGCGGAAGTATACCTCTGCCCCTTCCTACGTACTTCGTGGCGTTCACAGGGACAACATTACCTTTTCATTTAACAGGACAGTTCGTTGCAGCCTTCTTTATGAACATCCTGTTGTCAATAGCACTGACCGTTAGGCAGGCTCAGTTGGCCGTGCAGGAAAGGAAAACCTCTAGCTTACCCTTCTAATCTATTTTGGACATCCGTTACTTTTTTATGGACCGCGGCCTGTGTTTGGAAACCGCCTTCTACAAGTGCAGTACTGTAGCATTACACTTTGTCGGTACCGAAGAAGATGACATCTGGCGTCCTCCATCACGTTGCCCTCAAAACAGAACTCGCCGTATTCTGTATGGAAGGCCTGTGGAGCTAGTTTCCAAGCTGAAGCATAATTTGTCTTCTACAGGTTGTCAAGTAATTTGCTACCTTGCAATGCCGAAATTGGAATAGAATGAGTTTAAAATTGCTTTTGCTTGTTAAACTACAAAGTTAAAATAAACTTTAATTCGGGTTTTATTACATTAATAACTTCATCCCTTCACAAAATTCAATTTAATGGATCCTTTTATGATTTCATAAGCACACAAAAAATTTCAACGCTGCGGGTAGGCCTAGTATTTCCCATAATCCGGGCAATTTGTATATAAATGTACACCTCTATGATGACATTTTAATCTAGACTACATAAGCTGATATTAGCCTGTTTGTTTTGGAGAATTGACAGTCCTGCAAAGTACGTTTAAATAATGTAACAGTTTGTTTGCCCGTTGAGACCTACACACTTGAGTGTCAAATGTTTGTTTCAGTACGAATGTAATTAACTTTCATTAGTATTTTGGAGTATACTGCAGAAGTTTTTCTGAAACATATTTTGCATATTGACAGGAGATTTTTTTCTGAATTTAATGCTAGGCATCCCGATGTGTTTTGCGACATTAAAGAAAAACTTAATTACCGTCTCCACGACTTTATTAACACGTAGTATTAATTTGTTGGACTATGCATCGCTACGTTTCGATCGAAACAGTCATCTTCAGGCCATTTGGCATTATAAAAATGTAAAGAAATTGCATTTATGTAAAAACTTTGCAAATGGATTGAGATCTCAATCCTCCATTCATTAGTAGACCTATATAATGGTTTCAGTGTTACAAGACACCCAAAAAAAAATTACACAAACGGTTAAAATCTTACCAGTTAGTATCTTTTGTCTGGTGACGACAGTTCTATTAAGGAGATGATGCAGTTTTATATCCACATTGTTATTAATTCGGAGAGATAAATTCTATATGCATATTCTTCCGATAAGACGGAATAACTATCGTATCGTGTCTTGAAATTCTGTGCATTTTCAATACGTTATATTATACTGGAAAGACAGGTTTTTCTTTCTGACCACACGATGTCACCGTTGGGAACTTCCTAACCTTTGACCCCCGGGAAAGATGCCCTCCGTGCCAACTAAATAGCAGGTCTGGACGCTCTGGCGACGAGAAGGATGTCTTGTTCCTGCCAGAAATCCAGATGCAGTTCCCCGCTTGTCCAACCTGTAGCACATGATGGTATCTGTTTGCTTTAAATCCGTTACCTGTACAAGCTAAATTGCACTATCCGGTGAGACACTGGCACGAGCAAGAAATGAAATTTTGCACGATAAGTACGACGCAAGAAATGGTTTTACTATCTCCCATAACAATTCTGCAGTGTAATCGAATGAAACCATCACGCTGACTTAATTAAGTAGTACAGTTCACTCAGACGAAATATTTTAAACTGGTTCCCAGACCATCACATACTTTAAAAGATAGGTGTACGTTACTGATTTCGCAATATACGTGGGTGATTGTTCTGGAACATTCTGACAGATTATGGTCGAACATCCCACTTTAATTCCATTTATGATTACTGTTTACTGATAGCATCGTCAAATAAGCTACAGAAAATTATCACTGTTTACCGTAATGGATATACATACATGTATATATCTGTTGTGATCTGTTTTAATTAGATAGCTGCAAAAAATTGACAGGTAAGCAGCGCGCATTTCGAAATTCTAGAAACAAAACGGTTGGCTGAAAACCGATCTATTGGAGGCTCATTTACCCTGCTGTGGAGAGGAGCCAAGTCACAATCGTGACATCGAAGGCTACTGCGGTCGCCACGTTGAAGGCATAACATTTTTCGTAAGAGCTTATCTGGCATGTTTTAACCCGAAATAACTGTATTATACGTGTTTACTAATTCTAACTCCAGTTCCCAAATGGCATACTTGATCAAACGTTGTGAATTTGTGAGGTTCTATTGTGGTGACAAATATCAAGAAATTTTCTCTTACCAGCCGATCCAACATCCTGTCTAAGTGGTATCCTAGTCACTTTCCCCAAGGCTAAGGCAGCCAGGGAGTTAAGTGACCACTCACCTCCATCTTGTGTCAAAGTCAACAATGAGTGGAACTATACGTCCACTCCCCCATACGCCTTCATAGTGCGGAAAGACATATGTGTACCTTTTGTACGGCTGTAACTATGAAGCTAACTGTCTTTGCTGATATGATTTTAAGTAGTGTGCTAACGAAGTCGTGACGTTTCAGAAGAACCTGCTGTAACCCATTGATGTTCAGAGTCGGTCTTTTTGTTTTAAACTTTTGAAGCGTAACGTGTATCTAAATAATAAATATCAGTTTAGTTTTTACCTCACAGGGAACACACAGTGTTCCACTTTCAAGACCAATGAGTTAATGCTCCACAGGAAGCAAAAACTCCTTATGTGGGAATCGCATGAGACACATAAATGCACTCTGTAAGTGAGATCTAGAACTTTATTAACCCTTTAAAGAGGAAGCGTATCTGTTTTATATAAGGACTCAGTGCGTACCGCGCTGTAAACACTCTCCACTTCGGTTATAAAAACCAGTCTCTTAACGTTTTATAAGGCAAAAGTTGCTGTTTGTTCTGAGATCCGTACAGAACACATAAACGCAATGTGGGCACCACGTAGAATTTTTTAATGTTAAACCTGGTGATATGTAAAGTTACCGCTAGGCTTTAAAAGGTTAACTTAAAAAGTCAGGTGATAATACAGTTACTACTTCGCTTTATAAGTTAAAGTGATTGGCTGCATGTCAGTGTCATCTCGGCTGTACATTGTTTTCGTGGCAGGGAAGTAACTTTCAGCGCCTAATAGGAAAGTTGCAGCATTAGTCGCAGTAAGAAGTAAGTTACTGTAAAGCAGTTTTCGGTGTTCCTTTTATTTTCAATGATGTGTTAAAAACCTCCGATTTTTTTATAAAGAATTTTTACTAATACATTATCAACCTCTCGCTTGAGAATTACTTTGCCGCGAGTCGTCACGATCCGATTATCCATTGACGCGGCGTCATATTCCAGAAGAAGGGCGTTCTCAGTTACACCGCTGAGAAAACCTAAAAATTCTCAGTCTGACATGCTTATCACTGTTATCGATGTGTAGACGTACAGACCTCTGTGTCATGTTGTTGTAGACGTTTAGAATATTCTCCTACTCGGTCTGTCGTGTTTCGGTTGAAGAAAACAAGACTTGAACGTGACGATATCATACTGGCTGCAGCTGGCGAATGTTTAAATATTGTCTTTTCAAGCCAAACTTTTCAGATTAATTGCTGAATCTGGAAACTGGAAATAAAAATTCAGTAACGTGCTTTATTTTCACATTGACTACAAATTACGGGATATATCCATAGGGTCAGTAAAACAACCTTGTTAAAGAGAAATCATATATCCAGCAAGATAAAACCACTGTAATCTGATTATGAAATAATGTGGACAATGCACGAGTACTTATCATATGCTCTGAAATGTGTTTTGTTTGTGAATGATATATGATGTTACATAAACGCGAAAAAATGGCGTTAACCATATGCACTCCATTCCCGTTTCAGCAATCTTCTGGTCATTGAAACAAATGCTGTGTAATTCATCCCATACAAGTGCATTTAGTTTCAATTTATTGAGTTCTGTTACTGCATGCTGTATATGCATAGAGATGTAGTTGATCCGCTTAACACGGAGTTCTTGCGGTACGTGTGTTACACCGACTAATTCTAATCCTGCACGATACTGCTGCCGACGCTGCTTTTGTGTTGCTTGCTCTGCTGCTGCTGCTGCTACTACTACTACTACTAGAGGTACTACTACTACTACTGCTGCTACTACTACTACTACTAGTGGTGCTATTACTACAACCACTATTACTACTAGTACTACGTACTGTTATCTGCTGTGTACTGCAATTGTATTCGTACGTTTCTATGTGATCTCAACTTCAGTTCGTACCTTAGTAACACCTCATTTGTACGCTGCCGATTTATTTTTGTACGTGAAATACGTGGCTTATATTTCTCGAATCTTCCCTTGGACTATCTAAGTATCAAAACCTCTTTCAGCCATGCTACCCCATTTCTCCCATCTCTTGTACAATAATTATTGTAAAATAAATGACAAGTGATTATAATCAATGTGCAACTATTTATGTCACCTATGTTTTATTTTGCGACAGAATGCCAAATATTTTGACCTTTTCGAAAGCGTATGGTGTTTCTATGTTGTTACGCCATTTCTTAATTATTTTACGTATCCAAGCATATAAAACCTTTGGTCTACGCGTCACGTCCGGGTTACAATCATTATGAGGGACGTAACCACGGTAACGTCAGAGTTTGGTCTGTGAATGACGTTACAGCCTGAAACCTAGTGAAAGACAAGTCCGATTTGCATATCCGCACAGTAGATATCGTTGTTATGCGTCTTTGTTTTCAGATTTTGCTCTTATTTTCAACTGTGCTACGGTGTGTGTACTGTGTAAACTGTAGCTAGACATCGGAATTGTAGTAATTTATTAACCAGTATTATAATGACTTCATCAATTGTCATGAATCATGGTGTGCCTGATGAAATACGGGATACTTTAGCGTGTGAATGTTGCATTAACCCTGTCATGTGCTGGGTACATTTCTCTTTCAAATTATATTATTCTCCTGTTGACAATGTAAAATACAGGTCCTATTACATCCTCATGTTTTATAATTTGTCTGTCTATTTCTTTGTTCAGTATTCAGACTTTAAATTGTTTGTGTGCCAGTCATAATATGTTGCTATAAGCGTGTTCATTTAGCTACGTCAATTATCGATACAGATAGCTGCCAATAATTGATATTTATAGCATATGTATGACGATTCACTGCATGCAGTTCGTTGTCCAGTTCACCGCCGCTCTTAACGTAGTGGCTACGGGCAACCAAAGAGAAAACCCACAAGCACAGAAACGAACAGTTAGTTATCCGAACAAGTTCGTGTGCTGCTAGTCTTGAGATTTTCTGCTGATACCAGTACGTCCACTGCAGAGAACTTGCTAAAGGAAGAAAATAGGAGGAATTGTCGGAGGATCGGAGTTGTTTGAAACTCTGCCGCCAGGGAAAATTGGAGGAATCTTTGTGTCGAGTTTCATCTGACTTAGGGTTCGTTTTGCTTCTACTACGTTTTCAAGCTTTGTTTCTTGAAACTGAATTGGAATGCTATAGTCACACAAGACTGGGCGAAATCTTCAGGGCCGAGATTTCAATCTTGACCACGGCCCCATTTCTATGACTAGGCAAGTAAAAATCAGTTTGCTTCGCCAGGAGTTCAGTAGAGGAGTTCAGCACTTTAAGCCACGGAGAGTGTTAAACGGGTCCCAAGATGCCATCTGTAGATAGAGTGCTATCTCAAGTCCACTTACGGCGATCCACATTGAAAGCCTTACAGATGTGGGCAAGAGAATGATAGACATGCATCTGTGACGTGGAAGCACTGAATTTCACTGAAAGATTTTTTTCTCTCCATTATTTTCCTTTTAGTTTCCAGTGAATAGATTTGTCAGAAGGACTATGGACGGTTGATTCTTCATAGCTATGGGGTGTTTCTTTTTGTGCCTGCGCAAAGCTGGAAAGTGACTTTTGATGAATGTACATAAAATGTTCAGTATATTTTATTCCTCACGAAACGTTATGGAAATCCCATCACCAGTTCTTGTATTCATTCAGTCATATTTTTCACGTTTTCCTAAAGTCGCAGAATAACTAAAATTCGGACACGTTTTTCTTCTTCCAAAACTGTATATGTTGTTATTTAATAAATCACACGAATAGAAGGGGGTGTAGAAGGTGAGAAATTCCTACAAACTTCCAGCCGGAAAGCAAGAAGAAAGACGCCAATCAGAAGACCTAAGCACACGCTGGAAAATAATATTAAAATTGGCCGTGAGGTAATGGTGTATGGGGGTCCGTCGTGGTAGTGCCGCAACTGGTCAAGAAATTCCGAATGTTTCTCAGTACGTTTGCAGTAACGTGCTACTGAAATGTTTCCTCTGCCTGGCGAATTTACTCATGCTGCCACACCTTGCTTCTTTAAGATGTTCAACGAAACTTTGGGATCCAGTTGGTAGAACTCCTGTTTCGTACTCGATAAGTCCCGGGTTCAAACCTCAGCCCGAAAACCGTCTCTATAGATTGGTGTTATTTGTGATTTTCAGCATTTCTTCCCAGTTAATTCGGAGATGGCACTCATAGTAGATAAGAAACACTTGCACTTGCGCCCTCTCCGCTACACTGTTCACTAAGCATCATACGGTTACATGCTGTAGGTATAATCTGAGATACTGAAAGCGTCGTTAAATAATATAAAAAGTAAATGAGATTGGTTTCAATACTCTGTCCCCAATCTACGCACATTTCCAACATCGAGTTCTTTGACTAGACCAGATTTCTATTACGTACTTGTCATTTCGTCTTCGAAGCCCTTAAATACCATCCTCATTTTTTGCATCCTCCTAATAATGTATGCAGATGATGCTACTCGTGGATTTCCCCCCCCCCTTTCTTGTTATATCTTTCCGTGAAAGCATTCATCTGTTTGCTTTCGAGACCAAGTTACATAATCAAAGCTCCTAATTTTCCATTACCTTGCGGCTCCAGTACGTTTTATTCACAATACTTCGTACTTTGAATTGAGGGATGTGTTCGAACTGGTTAGACCATTATCAGTGTCACTCTACCTATCTACATAAATTCAAATATTTTCCTGATTAGTGTGGTTTTGACGGCACTGTTAATTGTGATAATAATGATAATTTTGACGGGTTAAACAATTTGTACGTTGTTTAAATAGGAAAAGTGTTTTTGAGTCCCACTTTAACATCCCACTTCATTGACATTTCAAATCCAACTTACAATTTTTCACATATTTGCCGTGTAAATGTTTTCGGACTTATCGGTCATCCTTTCAAACCTACTGTCACCTCCACTACTGGCGGTGTATAAACAAAACCAAGCGGTACCCATTATAACTTCTGAAGTTAATGTATTTGCAGTTTTTTTTATGACCGTGAGTGAAGAGCTGACAAAGCGCACAGTGAGCGTTTTATTTCATTACGTCAAGGGCCTCTCGACTGCAGCAGTGTTCGTGACGTACAGTGATAGACCTCTGTTAAATGGCATTGAACACTCAAGTAATTGCGTACCTCAATTCAGGACGCTTTATTGTTGCTTTACAAGAGTTCACTGATACGTTTTTCCGCAGAAAGACTGACAGTTCGAACGGAGTGATTTCAAATTCAGACACCGAGTTCATTACAATGACTGTCTCTACGTGATGCACAAGAAAATGTATCCCTGTCTACAGTTTATAATTTAGAGTGTTGGGACATTTGGTTCTTCTTCCCACCTGCCATCTAAAAACATAAAGGTTATAGTACTGGATGATTTTAAGGAAACGAGAAGATACTGAAACTTGAAAGAGAAACACTGTATCACCCTTTCTGGAGAACTCACTTTGAAGAGGCTATGGACCTGTCGTAAGAGGGCCTACATAATCAGTGAATTCAGATATAACTTTTATCTCTCACGTTGAGGAAGAACAAGGGGTGGGATGTTCGAGAACACGGTGCTGAGGGATACATTTCAGATTAAGATGGAGGAAGAAACTGGGGGAGAAAAATGCATATTGAGGAGTTTCGTGGCATTTACTGGGGAACCAGATATTACTGGGGTGAGCAAATCAAGGAGGATAAAGTATTTTGGGTATGTTGAAAGAATGGGGAGAAGGGAAATGCTTACAAGGCTCTGATGGGGAAATAAGTATAAATAGGGATCACTTGGAAGACTTAGATTAGGTGGCAGGTTGATATGAATGTTCAGGGTGGGAGAGCGTGGACTACTCGGGACAGGGAAAATTTGAGGCAGTTTTAACACGGTAATAAACATTCGATTTTCATAAAATACGAAAAATTTGTCGACTTACTAAGGACATGTTAGTTTCAGAAGAAGAAATCTGCTCGGCGGTCGTAGTTGGTTAGATACCGGTAGTTAGTTAGTTAGTTAGTTAGTTAGTTAGTTAGTTAGTTAGTTAGTTAGTTAGTTAGTTGGTTGGTTGGTTGGTTGGTTGGTTGGTTGGTTGGTTGGTTGGTAGGTCGGTCGGTCAGTCAGAAGTATGACATTTGCATGAAGGGACAGAGAAAGATCAGTAAACGCACTGCTGGTATAGCCAATTCTGACACTTGCCTTGCAGTTGTGGTGTATAATGAAGGGTAGCAACTGAACGTACCTGCAGGCTTTGAAGAAACCACAAAAGACCTCAGGGATACTTCAAAGTAACGTCAGATCTTCGTCGCTGTCACTCACCGTTGCGCTGCAGAAAGGAGAACATTGTTACACTATAGCTGTGCACCCGACACTCGTGCAACTGGGAGGGTACATTCTAGCCCAGTGGTCTTAAAAAGTATGTTCCGCAAATCCCTGGTGTTCCGCGGGCGGGTTTGAGAGATTATGGAAGCACATTTCCTTTATAATGCAGTCAGTAAATATAATTTTGATAGTTTTGCGTCCATTTTTTATTTTATTTGTCATATATATGCATAATTGGTGCTGAATTATTTAGAGATTAAATCATCAATAATAAAAAAAATTGTTTTAAATGTACGTTAATGTTTTATTTTTTAAATACATGTTTACGTTTTAAACGTTTTATTTCGTTTTCGTACCCAAAAATTTAACACTTATATCACAACGATTATGAAAAAAAAAACTCTGATTTAATCACGAGGGTTCCAGAGGTGAAAACATTTGCAGACCACTCTTTAGATAATGTCATAAAATCTGAACATGTGTTCGGTCTCAGTTACACATAATATCAAAACGACATCGAAGCAAGCACTAAAATACAATGCAAGGGGCAAGGTACTCCTGAAATGCTGACGACAGTACCCTTTAACTGCACACCATGACGTCATATGTGTTAATGGAAGTAAAGTAAATTAAAAACCTACCCAGTTCATGCCACGATAAACATATGGGGGAACGTAGGTATAGCGCTGCTCATTCTTAAACTCGGCACTAAATTACGAAAGGTCAGGTTCACTCTCCTGTCGCTTTACCTCTACTTGAAAGTGCGTCTGGTACTCATTAAGTGGGGGAATCAAGGTAAATGGTTAGCTTCAAACTCCGGCCTCTTGACCCTCGGAGGAAGAGCCTCCGGTACGTAATATGTCGCTGAGTAGAACGCAGAGTCTGTCTTCGCGATGTGGCAAATAAGTAACTCTCTACCCTGGGCCGTGCCGTGGCTCAGGCGGTTAGCCGCTGGCCTACCACCGCGGAGGCCCGGGTCCGATACCGGCTCAGTCCATGTGGGATTTGTGGTGGACAAAGTGGCACTGGGACAGGGTTTTCCCCTGTCAATCTCATTCCACCGGTGCTCCATTATTAGGAAAAATACAAAAAATAATCATCTTCATCTTCACCATAGGGTGGCACAAAAAGCCTTAAGGCTGCGGTGCGCCCGCAGCGTCTGCTGCAGGGCCCTTTTCCACTAAAAAACTCTGCCCTTATCGGGAATAAAACTCTGGACATCCAACCATCAGCCATATATCTTACTGACGGACTACTCGTGGTTTGGGTTTTGTTACATTTTTTATGCCCATGCGAATCATATTGTGGAATAGTAAAGTCCCCACCTGGCCTGGCCTGGCATGTGGACGCCGTGTGAAGGGAAAAGCTGGCTATCCTGCTGACATAACATGTGACAAATTTAGCTCCGTGACATCTGTACACTGAAATACATTCACAATCTGATAGTTGTATAAAAGTGAAATACTTTTTTTTGTAAATTGCACTCAGACGACTAAAGCCGAACCCCTGTATTACAATGGTCGCCACATGCAGACCGTATCCATCCATCACTGCGGTAATAACGCCCTTAACATGACATACGTGTATTTCGTTCACGACGTGTATAACACTCAAATACTTTTCACCTTTTTTATTTTGAATAATTTTTTTGCCGGAACTGCTTGCCGTTGCTTTCGTCATTCTTGTCGACTTTTATGCTGATTAACGAAGCGTAAGAAGTACACCTCCTCGTCAATTGAACCCTCGTCGGCTCTTTGACAAATGTACGGGGAAATAAATGTAAGATGCGACTCTTTTCGTGAAAAGGCTTATAATGTCAGCTTATGCCAAATCACGTCATTCACATGTAAAATTTAAGAGGCTGTTTCGAATTAAAGTTTACAGTAAGTGTTGTCATCTGATTTCCGAATCAGCATCGGGACAGTGATCTGAAAATTTTCGAGGAAATGAAAAATATTTCGGTCATGGAGATTGGATTAGGTTGCTAGGTTTTTTTACGCTGAAGACACTACGCAGTGTTGCTCTGTTGTTATCAAAACATAGCTTATTTATAACCAAAAAAGCACCCTGTTACAATCCACGTATTTCCATTTTATATGTTTCCGTTAATTATTAATTTCTTGATTATTCTGCTAATTAATTAGTTCACGGAACTGTATTATTCACTTAGCCCTTCTGGCTGTTGATTCATACAGAGAATACAGCGTCCATTTGAACTTGTTAATTTGTACGTTTCATTGAGGTTTAATTGATTGATTTTACCGAATAATTTATTTATATAACCTTCAGCTACGCTTTACTGACTGTGTGCAGATTTACATGCGGAGTAATCCAGAATAGTTCACAATCCGTAAAATGCCGGTTTTATACATTTTAATACAGATTTAGTTGTTGAACTGACTTACCAAATAATTTATTCCCGCGTTTTTCATTTTCGCTTTATTATCTGTTGAATTTTATTATGTGATCAAGAATATTTCGTAAATTATTCGTTGGGAGACAAAGCTCCATGTCTTACGCATGGATACGCACTGTAAGGCGTGCGTGCGGTAGCCACAGATCTGCTGTACACACAGCGAACAAAATACTTGTTCTCATACAAATACTG
Organism: Coptotermes formosanus; assembly: GCA_013340265.1. NCBI lineage: Eukaryota > Metazoa > Arthropoda > Insecta > Blattodea > Rhinotermitidae > Coptotermes > Coptotermes formosanus. The sequence continues at coordinate 2,738,561 of BLKM01000502.1, forward strand.
TTGCCTGCTTTGTGGATAGGAAGTCGCCGATTTATTTTTTTTTTTTAGTGGTGAAGGGCCCCGCAACAGACGCTACGGACGCACTGCAGCCTTGAGGCTTATTGTGCAACCCTGTGATGAAGATGATGATGATTATTTTTTTATCCTTTTCCTAGTAATGGAGCACCGGTGGAATGAAATTGACAGGGGCAAACCGAAGTACTCGGAGAAAAGCCTGCCCCAATGCCACTTTGTCCACCACAAATCCCACATAGACTGACCCGGGATCGAACCCGGGCCTCCGCGGTGGGAGGCCGGCGGCTAACCGCCTGAGCCATGGCACGGCCTTAAGTCGCCGATTACTTTTATCGCTGTTTTTTGTATAAAACAGACTACGTTTCTTCCGCAAGGGATTAATGTTAAGCTTTTCTCGTTACTTTTCATGCTTGTTTTGCAAGTCGGTTTCAGCAGTTTTTTAATTACCGTATTTAAATATCTTTTACACTATTTAACCCTTAGTATCCATTAAATAATTTAAAATAGTTTAACAGTGTTCGTGTTTTCGTTCTTTGTGCTGTACTGCAACGTACTACTGGAATTTATTTAAAGACTCGTTTTAAACTCTATCGGGTCCATACTGTCGAGGTTGCGAATAAATCTTGAATTGGAAAAGGTGTAGAATGACACGGCCTTGCCCTGTTTTAAGGTAATTTTGCCGAATATGTTTTGAAGGGACAAAAGACCTTGCGGAACCTCAGTCAACTTCAGTGGCGTCAACCTCACAGTTGACTACAATGCCCAAATGAGAAAGAGAGATATTACACATTGAACCGCGACGAGCAGTTGAAAATTGGCAGTTCACTGGTCTAATGAAGTTATTATTTGAAAGTCAGGGTTTACGTAATGTCAACTGAAGTGAAAAAAACCGGCCCCTTGAAAGGTAGATTTCAATATTTGTTTGGAGAGACCTAGTAAAACCAAGACAAACTCATTCAATATAGCCGATCTTCAAAACCAAGATTCGAACACACAATCTGTCGAATATGTTGCAGGGTCACTAAGTGCTAATGTTAGGTTAACATGATGATAAGATAGCAGAAGTTCATATCAATGACAAAACTGCATCTGTGTGGGCATATGTATGTATGTATGTATGTATGTATGTATGTATGTATGTATGTATGTATGTATGTATGGTAAAAAAAAAAGGTAAAGCAGTCCCACTACAGGCCTGGACAGGCCCACAGGGTTCCAGGAGGTCGAGGCTCCCAGATTTCTAGACAATCGGCGCTTGAAGGTGGTAAGGTTGTCAGCCCTACGCACCGGCCGCGTTTACCCCCCAGGAAATATTCCTGGTACTCATTTCTGTTAGAGGCTGAGTCGACCCCAGGGCCATAGTGCGACCGAAAGGATTATGTCACTGACACCATCGGGAATCGAACCCGCGACCTGCCGGTTTGTAGCGCAGTGCCTCAACCAACTGCGCCACCGCGGCCCCATGTATGTATGTAAGTATGTATGTATGTATGTATGTATGTATGTATGTATGTATGTATGTATGTATGTATGTATGTATGTATGTATGTATTATGTGTGTGTGCGTGCGTGCGTGTGTGTGTGTGTATGTATGTATGCATGCATGTGCATGAAAATGAGGTTCTGAATGTCATACTGCATCACGTTTCGACACTAATGCCGCTGTAAGAGAAGAACGGCAGTTAACCAAGAACATTTTCATTTGTCCTCGACATCTAGACGTGTCGTTGATAGATGACCAATATCTTTCTTGCAGGTGTCTGTCGAGTTTTTACCTGCAGTTGACTTCATTTCTTCTGCTATCGCCAAAGCGAAGGAAATTTTTTCACAAGAAGCAGAATAGATAGAAACGCGTTCGTTCGGGAGATCGGATTGGGGTGAATTCCTTTGAGCTGCTAAATTCCTCCGTCTCTTTTGTGTGTCAGAAATCCCGGTTCAGTGATAGGACAATGGAGACCCATGGGGGCGATTATATTATGGGGGTAGGAAAGTTTACCGCAATTTTTCTTTCTTGCTGACATCAGCAACCTGAGAGCTGCAATGTATTTCAGTACACGGCCGTCACTGTTGGCTACTGTGCAGGGCCTCCATATTGTTGGAACTAAATCCACATGGAGGCAAGACGTATTGGATTTTACCTGAGATAGAAAGTCGTGTGTAAACACACAGGTCATTAATTCGGCTGACGTTACAGACTTTTTTCTGTCATGCGTTTCTTTCTTTCTTTCTTTCTTTCCTTTCTGATATCTTTCGCTTTATTCGCTGCACATATCGAATAAAATCGAATGTTTGTTTATTTATAATATATTTAACTATGTCATCAGTAACTCTGACGTCACAGCGTCGAAGTACTTGGTAAAGACAATGCTGTTCCTATACTTAATTCGGCACGACGCCATGAAGGCGGAGGAGGGGCGCAGAGCTACATCTCCTCGCATTCTTAACCTTGACAATATATGGAGGTAAGTGGTCAGCTTCATGCGCCGGCCCTTTTGCTCAGGGACAAGAGACGATGGCATTCACTGCCAGGAGTCTGGCCGTTCTGCTCACCGTGGACATCAGGAGACTCTCGGACACCTGTTTAGCCCGTAGCCGAGACACTTTGCCAACGGAGCCGTTCTGGAGTCTGTCGAATTAGTGGACGATAGTAAATCATGAACTGGACAAAGTGTAGATGGCAGCGGTCTTCGACTAATTTAAGGTACTATAACAACATTTGCCCGGGGGGTCTGAGAAGACCCCCAAAAGCCTGAGTCTGAATCGTCGGTTGCTGGATGGGACTGGAACCGGGCAATTTCGGCCGAGACACCTCTCATCCTTAGTGCGAGGGTGACTGTGATGTGTAAACTGAGAAATAAAGTAAGAGATCGTGGCTTTGTAAACGTTAAACTAGGACCTTTCTGCAGGGACTGAGGAGTTTTCTGGAAGACGACCTTGAAAATAGCAAACCACTGGAGTGAGGATCTAATCGTGGACCTGCGGAGTACACAAGAAGCGGCTTGTCCATTCAACTGCGGCATAAAAGAACGAAATTATAACTAGCAGCATAATCTGATATTTCCTTGTCATGTTTTCCTATACTATTTATGATAGGCCTGCTGAGTCCCTAGCATTCCTGTGTCGTTATTAGACAATAAGCTGTCTTCCTAGAATGCGGCTGTGCTTCTGCGTACTCGCATGGTACTGGGAATGAAAGGCTGGTAAATGTGATTTCGCATTTCCGAAGCGTAGCTCGCAGATTTATTACTAATTTAATTAATATAGAAATTCCACTTACACTGATTAACCCTTTAAAGACGAAGCGTATCTGTTTTATATAAGGACTCAGTGCGTACCGCGCTGTAAACACTCTCCACTTCGGTTATAAAAACCAGTCTCTTAATGTTTTATAAGGCAAAAGTTGCTGTTTGTTCTGAGATCCGTACAAAACACATAAATGCAATGTGGGCACCACGTAGAATTTTTTAATGTTAAACCTGGTGGTATGTAAAGTTACCGCTAGGCTTTAAAACGTTAAATATCAAGGGGGGATTGGACATAGTGATTTTAGTGCAACGAAATCTGTTCGTACTTTCCACTCACTTTCGTAAATAAGCTATCTGCATGCATACTGTCTCACACAATGGTCTCTGCTGTCGTGGACAGAAAACTGTTGAAAATTATGTAATTTTTACCTGATCCGTTGGTGCGTGGCCGACCGAAGGCCAGCTGTGTGTTACACTCCAGATGTACGCAGAGCTTTCTGCTCCACTCAGTGTCCGCTCCAAATGTTCTTCACACCATAGTCTTCAAGCTTACTTTCCAGGTAACGCCGAGGATTCTTGGTAATTTGAGGGTTTATAATTAATTCAAGTATTCTCATAACACGCGGAAGTTTGTGACGAATGCTAAATTATTTTTTACTGTATCTACATATCAACAATTCATACTTTTGAAATAAATTATTTCAAATTCTTTAGTTTTAGTACTTATTTTCTGTGATATTAAAGTAATTTTTAGAGTACGTCGGTCTTTTGCATAATTTATCTTCAGTTATTATATAAAAGTATTATAACTGTTCCGCACAATTTTGAACTTACATTTAAATGTCTGCTGTTCTTCCGAAAGATTAAAAAAATAGTAGAAGGAGTAACATAGGTATTTGTTACTGCGTTCATGTTCCATGCTTACCTTCCCCAGTAAGCCCACAGTATTCACAGTAACAAAGTGGTTATGTGGTTATATAAATGTAATTATGGTCTGTGGTTTTACGGAAGCAAACAAGTTTCTGCAGGGGAAAAGAAATTCCGAATTAATTTTGCTTCACATTGTGAGTACTATAAGTAACTGATAGATTCCGATGTTCGGAATGAAGGCAGTAGTTGAGGAAGTCCGTGTGCTAAACTCATATTTCGCATTGCCGCCATATGAACTTGCCTTGAACAGGTGTCTAACCACATTGTCATTCCGAAATCTTTTTCTACGCGAAATTTTGGAACTTATATTAAACGGTGCTAATGTCGCTGTTATACTTTTTAATTCTAAAGACTTCCATGTTTACGTTAGCAATAATCTCTTTTGGTGCAGCATTTGTTTTTGGTGTGTTCTAAAAAAAAATCTTCCCAGTGATCCTATAGTTATTAGCAGGGAACAGACATTTAAAATGATGGCACAGTAAACTTATATTTCAGTACAAAGTAGGTCAGGTAGCTTAAATTCTGATCATCGGTACCAGTGAAAGAATTATATCTGCTCGTGCATTTCTTTAGACTCAACGAAATATCGTGACTGCATTGTGTCGCTAGTAGAAGCAGCACAGTTGGTTCGTTTCCAAATGTATACCAGGTGTTAGTCATGTGTGTGTGTGTGTGTGTGTGTGTGTTAGTGTTAGAAATGTTGAACACGTAGTCACAAAAGCGTGTTAAACACCATGCGGCTTGTCTTTCCTTCCTCATACCTCAAAATGACTGCACTCTGGGAACTGCGGTAAATCCGTTGGCGTTCCTGCTCCTACAGAACGGTCCAGATATGGATATAGTGTCTCGGCATAAGACAGGAGGCGTTCGAACAATATTCGTAGGCATTTCGCTCTCTGGATGGCTACAGTGTCTATATGAGTACGTGTGTGAACGTTTTCAAGTTTGGAGAACAAGTGCTTACCAAAACTACCCTCCAAAGTTCTGCATATCTCATTGGCCTCTTGAAGTTCATAACCCATAGGTCTTACGGGAAAGCTGACAGCCTGTCAGCTGATAAAGAAGTACTTTGCCTTTCACGGGACCCGAAAGCCCCTTACAATTTTTACGTGAGACCCCAATGGTCCTTGTACCGAACCAGATGAATGTAGGCCACGCCCTAATGTACCTTACTGACCTAATTGTCTTTTAAGTGCGAAAAAATTATTTCTGCAGACAGAAACCCACTGCTGCAAAATTAGTCACGCTACGCATCTGGAAATTTTGACTGGAGCATTTTTTGTGTATAGCGTAGGTCGTCATAAGAGAATAAAATTAGCCTGAGCAAGGCATTGTTTGTTTGTTCCCAGTCTGTTTGGGAACGAAAACCGATAGCACCATACGGTAGCTGTAACAAACAACGTACTGCACACATCAGTTGTTATTATAGTGTCAACCCTTGCCAGAAAATTTATTTAGCGGCGTCTCTAATTCTATCATTCTGAGTTCCTACCGCTCGAATGAGGCTGTGTTTAGTGTCTATAATGGCTTAGTGTGTATTTAGAGGAAAAATGAGAATAAACTCAAAACCAGGAATAAGGAATAGAACAAAAGCATTCATTTCCGAAAAGCTATTTGTAAACTATAAAGTGCATATTCATTAAAATCCTTCAGTCATGTGTCGTTCAAGATCTGTGATGTTTGAAAGTAAATCAATTGATAGGTTATCTTGGACACTGTAATCAGAGAGACGATTTGTCAATATTTTCGTTTCAGTTTCAATGAATATTGTATTTGTTGTAACAGTTGCAAGGGAAACTTGAAGTTCCACCTCTGTGCAATGTATTTATTTTCTGAATGAATACACTTCTGTGTTACAGTAGACTTTTCTCTAAAATAAATGAACATTAAAATAATTACATATGTAAAGCAGCAAAATATGCGTCTGAGAAACAGGTGGGCTTAGGTCTCACGAATCAGTGTCTTTATTCTTTCGAAATTGTGTGATTTGAATGCCGTACATATTTATTCCACGTCCAGCAAATAGTGTTGCAGAAATTTTCAGAGGAATCCAGTTATTCAACATTACTTACTGATTATTCTCGTTTATCATTACTATGTGCTTACATAAAAAGAACAGCAGAATTAATGGTCATGTGAAGTAAGTATGGTGCACAAATACATAGCAATCGATTCCTTGTATTTGTAAAGTAATTTCACTTACTTAGCTTTACTGCAAACTTCAGTTTGTTTGCATAAGTGATGGAAAGTTAAAATGTAAACAGAAGGAAAATTGGACGCATTTGGTCATCATGACCGTTACATCCATCTTAACCCGTTTTTTCTGTCACATAATGTGAAATCAAGGTACAAGTGAAGCTGCTATATAACACACTTCAGTACTACTAAATGTGAATTCTATATTCCAATTTTATGGCATGCGGTAAAATGGTTTCCGCTTTCTTCAAAAGTAGGTTATGTGTATGATAATACTCTTTTATTTTCTTCTTTTACGAAGACGGAATTCATAATAAATAAGTAATGCTATGTTAGTAGAATCCGTTAAGTTAACCTTTCTTAATATCAATACCATGCCACTTGTCACGATACTCAGTTAATAATAATAGTCCCAACATGAATTTTCAGGAAAACCTATCGATTGGGATCCCAGCTGTGAATGCGGGCAGGCAAATGGATGGGCAGACATGACGAGCCTAACGCTGCTTCTCGCAGTTGTTTTGCGAACAAACCTACAATGGCAAATGTGGAATATAAATTAGAGAAATATTTCTATACTTAATTTCATCTGCAGAAGGTTTATGGGAGAGAATTAACTGTTTAAGGCCTTATCGAAAATAACTTCAATATGAATCAATACACACGAAAATTTCAATTACCCAAAAAAAAGTTTATAGGAAGTCACTCGTTTCGGTTTTCAGTATCCATGAAACTGTTTATGGTATAGCTACGTGGGAAAGCCTGTTATGGTTTTATGTGAATTAGGCTTCTAATAGCCTGTAATTTGGTGTCGTTGGAAATGGAAATATTATAGAAACTTTTGGTTGAAATCTGCCACGTCGAATTTCAACAAAACGTCTGTAACAGTTCGTAGGGTGTATTAAGTCTATTTATAGACATACGTGAATTATGTCTTATTGCATAGCAGTGTGGCTAAAAGTTGGTTTTCTCCAGCAAATTTTAACGAATATCCAATATCGAATCTTCGCCTCTATAGGCACTGATACTGGGTCACAAACAGGACAAATATTACGTCCATATAAGGTTGTCCTTTTCACTTTATAAACAATGGCTGAAAGTGGTTAAGAGGTTACCATGCTGTCTCTCATATTTCAACTTTTGAACCAATTGACATATTTCCACGAACGTTATGTAATTAGAGGACACCCCAATGCCAGACCTCGTAATTTCTTACAGTCAGTAATAACAGCTGGGCGGAAACGCGAAATTGTGAGGTTTAAATGGCACTAGAGACGCTGAAATTGTGTACGGTGCTATAACTAATAAAAGCTGGCACTTTGGTGTCGTAGGTTTTATGTAAGTGTAATACGTAAAATAACATCATAGCTGTTGTGCAATATTTTTTCAGCTTGAAGTTTATTGACGATAGCTGACAAGAAATTAAAAATATGCATGTCATATTTCGTACGTGGGTAGAACATTACGATAGCTGCACATTACATATGAAATATTGTTTGTATATCAAAAATTACAGAAGTGACAAATGCGGAAAACTTCGAGGTTATGTTTCGTACATAAGGTTTGATTTTCTCAGAAAGGTGACGGTGATGATTGTTATCTTCTGTGATTCTGCTGTAAGTGCACCTACGTTTCAGAGCATCCTACCGCCTCCACCATCGGGGTATAATAATTTAAGTAGTAGAATCTTCTGAAACGTCGGTAAACTTCTACAAGTCTACACGTCATCACATCTCAGCTGACAGTAAACTTCTTTGAGGTTAAGTCCGACCGATTTATCTTATTCCGTTTGTACTTAAATATTAAGTTCTTCATAGAAGTGAAATGAAACTACAGTAACACAGTAATTATGTAGAACTACAGTAAGACTCTAATTCTGTAGAACTACAAATAATAAAAAAGTGGGAATTCTGCTTTCTGTTCTGAATTCCTTTGTCTTGATTTATTTATAACAACCACTGTGCGTTTTATAATAAACTTCCGTAAAATATTCTCAAATAATCCACTTACATTTTTAAACAATTTCATACTGCGAAACCCCATAATCCGGATTGCATCAAGACGGAAGTTACTGGTTAAAAGTTTCACCATGTAACAATTTTAAATCAAGACTGTCTACTGATGGGAAAAAGATAATCACGATGAAAAGGGCGGTGTAATCCTATTAAATTGAACTGGAGAGGCGTAATCTAAATTAAATAGTACCCAGACTCTCTACATAACAGCTATGAAATATGATAACTGTAAGAGACTTACGTAGCGCACAGACACTGGTGTGTCAGAAACATAAAGAACTGTGGTAAGTGACACAAAATACAAGAATTTTGTTGGGTGCATGCGACGGTGCGAGCTTCACATCTTTGTGGAAAGGATGAGAATTACTGGTCTCATAGGCGTAACTTGGGGGGGGGGGGCGGCAAATGCCCTCCGAATATTTTTTCATTCTATGAATAGTTTATTTGGTTACTGAATTGAAAAATGGCAAATAAAAAATAGACAGAAACAAGAAAATGAAATACTTGCCTTTTAGGGGACCAATTTTCCCCTCTTTAAAATTTGACTTCTTTGTAAAATAAAGTTCGTAATACCTATGGTCAGTTTTGGGGGGGCCCGCCCCCCCGGTCGTGTTGTTAGCGGCGTTACGCTTATGACGGATCTAATATTTTCTGGAGCGACATCTTGGACCTTGGTAACAGATCAAAGCAGGTCCCCGAAATGGTAATTTATCTTTCAGTTTCAATTTTAAAGAATTTAAACGTCGTTGAAACGTCAGGTCTTGCCAAAAATTTGTTCTCCAGTACGTTTTCAGAACAACTTTCGCGTCACTGTTAACCTTTCATAAGCAAAGCGAAGGAATGTTGCACGCTGCCGTCACGGAATAATTAGACTGATGTAGTGACAGTGCTGAAAAATTGTGTTCCGAATATACTGGTTTCGAATAACATCTGCAGTACTTGGAATGAGATTTTGCGTGGGTTTATTAAACTGTTCAGGTGGTTTTGGCTGCCACCATCTCCTGTCGTGTCATTACTGACTCACTATTCACGGTAACCTGACACTCCTCCTTGATGGCATATAAACTGTGGAGTTGAAAAATACTTTTTTTAAATAACGTGAAAGTCAATAACCCTATTGTTTACCCTCGCTGGATGTCACGTTACATCTTTATCTTAATGAAACATCTTCCTGTGTTTCGGACATCAGCTGTCATTATTTTGTTACTTTAATAAAACAGGATTAGAACTGAAAAACGTACAATTCAGGGGTACACATCGCAGGGGACACGTTACCTGGGACATGAAATATTGTACGGTGCTGCCTAATATTTATGAGTCCTCAATATGGAACGTGCTTCGTTTCACCCTTCCAGCGCGTAGAATATTGAAGTGGCTCCTAGTTTTTTTTTTTGGAAAATTTTGGAGAATATGTATATAGGCGTTCTGTAAACGAGAAGTATTTCCTTGGTGCTTTCAGGTAAACTCCGGCGCAGTGCCTCATATTATGTCACGACAGCTTCCTCACACAATCTATTCCAATTATCGCTCAATAATCATTACACCGCTCGATGCTGATTAGCTTCTGGGGTAACTGATACCGCCTTTACATAAACCACGGATAGGCCCGAAGGTAAAAAGTATGTTTTCATGCTAGAGTGTAGCATGAAACTGTAATTTCGAGGAAGGTGCATAAAGGTTGAATTTTATTGGTTGAAATACAACTCTCGCTTTGAAAAGTATTTAGGGATTCTGACATTTCGTTGTGATTGAATTAACCATATCGTTTGGGGTAGTGAAAGTTTACTAGATAACGTAATGTACATTAAGAACTTTTGGACCAAAAAACAGTTCGGGTCTCCAAAAGTACCGTTACGCTAAAGTTTAAAGTTTTTTATTATATCTTCAAACTTTGAATCTTAGATCTAGTTGTGTTATCAGATCTGACTTTCCTTCCAGAATATTTCAGACATGCACCTCACCGCAAGCAGTTTCGCATCCTCAAATTCTACGTGTTTGGATCCTGTCCTGAGAACTCCCTTTCTCCTTCTCACGCCTCAACCCTTGTCAGACCAGCTTGTTATCGTAGAGGACCACAAGCACGTGAAATACGAGAGAACTTTCGCTGACGTAGTACGTAGACCGTATTTGTTTCATCACGCAAGTATAAAAATTGGTAGCACAGGTTTTATTGCACTCTCCCTATCACATTTATGTATAAAAGGAATGTTGTGTCCAAAGAGAAGACTGTCTGTGCTTACGATAGCATCTAACTTGCGGAACTTATGTTACGACAGCTCTCCTTACCGATAACCAACCAAACGTGAAGACAACCAACTGCCCCTCCCTTCCTTCCTACGTACTTGCCTCTGTCCCATCTCCACCCATTGTCTTGTTATATATCTGAGTCCATATCTGAGAAAAAGAATGCTGAGTTTTCTATTGTGTACCTGATTCCTTCGCCAGATAAACAGCCGATGTAGAATCCAATCGCTATCAAGCATTTTTTCGCTTATTCGAGCATGAATATAGTATTCACTGTGCTGAAGGATGACTATAATCCTGCTTTTTTATTTCGGAAGAGGGGAAATGTTAATCCACTTCGGAAGATAAGGCATTACTGTCTGTCACAATAGAGGACTACCGGTGTTGTAAGCTTGTAGTACGTGCTGGCTGCACTTCATGGAATGTGGAATGCGCAGTAAACACGAAATGAATCCTTAACCTAATATCGCCATAAAGGTTGAAAACAATCCCAGTGGCCGCGCGGTCTAAGGCGTAGGTCTGCGACCGAGCGCTTGCAGGGATCGTGGGTTCGAATCCCACCGGGGGCATGGATGTTTGTCTTGTACAGTGTTTGTGTTGCCAGGTAGAGGTCTCTGCGACGGGCCGATCCCTCGTCCAGAGGACTCCTACCGACTGTGGTGTGTGTTTGAGTGTGATCAAGTGAAAATAAAAACCCTCTACATCTACTGTAAAAAAAATAGGTAGAACAGGGAAAGACTACGAAACGAAACGAAGGTTGAAAACAAAAACGAAAGAACGTAAACAATGCTAAAAGGAAGGAAAGAAAGAAAGAAAGAAAGAAAGAAAGAACGAAACAAACAAACACAGTGGCGGGCTTATGCGGAAACAGAAATCAGATTTCACATTCGTAAGTAACGGAGACTTTCGTAACGGGCGGGCACTTGAGCCTATTCGGTGTGCAATTTCATTGCCCTCTGTACCAATAGCGACGGAGGAAAATTTGTCAAATGGGTGAAAATACAGACACGAGTATGTACGAACTGATACGTGCGAATAAGCAGTCAAACAATAAAGCAGGCAGACGACGTCTCCTGTCAAGCTGCCGTTGTGTAAGCGAGGAATCGTTTTATCGAATACGTTTCTAAATACAAGGTGGAAATGAAAAACATAAACGACTGGAATCTCACGCCGACGTCTAAACCAGTGCTTGCTCGAAGATGGTTCTGGTGGTGACGGTGCGATTATGTTACAAGAAAATTATAATATCGTCGTCGCAAGAAGAGAAGGCGTCTGCTGTATGTGGACGCAATGTACAGTTCCGCTTAAACATAATGACAACGTAACGTGGCCAAACCCAGGTTACCTGGCACCGAGACAGATTATATGAATTCAGAAATGTGTTGGCAATGCTCCAGTATACAGTATACATAGGTCCTACTCCAGTACACGGTATAGCCAGTGCCTGCTTCATTACGCAGTATATGTAGGGCCTACTCCAGTACACAGTATGTGTACCGCCTGCTCCAGTATACAGTGACGCAGGGCCTACTTCATTACGCAGTATATGTACGGCCTACTCCAGTACGCAGTATGTGTACCGCCTGCTCCAGTATACAGTATACATAAGACCTACTCCAGTACACGGTATAGCCAGTGCCTGCTTCATTACGCAGTATATGTAGGGCCTACTCCAGAACGCAGTATGTGTACCGCCTGCTCCAGTATACAGTATACATAGGACCTACTCCAGTACACGGTATAGCCAGTGCCTGCTTCATTACGCAGTATATGTAGGGCCTACTCCAGTACACAGTATGTGTACCGCCTGCTCCAGTATACAGTGACGCAGGGCCTACTTCATTACGCAGTATATGTACGGCCTACTCCAGTACGCAGTATGTGTACCGCCTGCTCCAGTACACAGTATACATAGGACCTACTCCAGTACACGGTATAGCCAGTGCCTGCTTCATTACGCAGTATATGTAGGGCCTACTCCAGTACACAGTATGTGTACCGCCTGCTCCAGTATACAGTGACGCAGGGCCTACTTCATTACACAGTATATGTAAGTCCTATGCCAGTACACAGTATAATTTCCTACTCTTCGTATGTAAACTGTGATTATCCTGCGTTTCCAAGGACATGGCATTTTGCCACTTTCCTATTAAGAGGAGTAACTTCGTCTCAGTCAGTGTAGTGACTATAGACTATAAGATGGACGACCGAGAAACCGGGTTTAAATCTCCGGCTGCGCAGAGATTTGATCTCAAACATGATTAGTTCAACACTGGGACGCACCCGGAGTGCCGTCCAACGGGCACCGTGAATTCTTTCCCTGAGGATGAAGCGAACGGGGCGTGAATCTGACCAGTCATCTCCATTTAATCCCGATTTTAAGAATTCATGGAGCTAAACCTCTACTCCCTAATGCGTTTTCATGGCGTGGTACTGAACTAAACGCGGGACTTAAAATGTTATGTGCACGTTCTTGTAGGCAGCAAATTGTTTCATTGACTAAGGAAAGACAAAGTCATAACTGTCCATCGGGGACGAGGCTCGGAATTCACACTCTCATCCTTGTTTTAGGAACACCAGGAGGTCTGAAGTTCGTATCGGTAGCTGAAATGTTATTCTGAATTTTTAAATAAAGTCGAGTACATGCCTCTTGTAACTGAAAAAAAAACGCATTTCCTTTGCAGCGACCACCTGCTGTCACAACGACACAGTTACTTCCAGCCTGAACCACTGCAAAATTATACGTAGAGTGAATGACAAAAACAAATATAAAGGTAGGGAGTTTCAGTTTTAGAGGGAAAATCAGTTGATATTGATTCAAAAGTAGGTCGAGAGTGAGTCGATTCTTACAGCGGCTACATCTTTTCCCTCCCGATGTGTCAGTTTACTGTTACCTACTGAAACGAAGTCAACAGAGTGTAATATTTTGTTTCTGCGGCTTGTGTGTCTGCAGCATACTGCCAACAGGCAGACAGCCAGGCAGGCAGACAAGTGAAATCCAAGTGCTGTAGCGAAGTTTTCTGGAGATTTCGATTGCAGTCGTTGAATTGGAACTTTTTCTTACGCTAAAAAAGCGATTATGAGAGAACCCTTCTGAAATATAACATGAACGTTATTACTGGCTTTGTATTGTCAACGCTCTGTATTATGCTACTGCGCTATATGTGAGTAGCTCAGGGCCTTGCTATAGTAGTTATTATGTTTTTACTTAACCTGCATGAAAGGCACGATATTAGGCTTCAGACAACAGAAACCGCATGCTTGTTTATATCACTAGCATGTTGAAGGTATTGCAATTGGAAAGTGCTAGGGGTTTTACTGTCGGCACAACAATATTTATTCTATTTAAATAGCTATATGAAAATCACAATAATGTGTGTTGTATTTCAGTTAGCTGCACGAATTACACGACATGTTTCGACCAGTGTAGGTAATTTTCAGGTGTAGTTTTATTTTAAACGTAGGGAGGTATTAGTTGTGAATCCTGAGTTTGTGTGTGGCTCATTTATTTGCAGGCTGTCTTTGCTGTGGTTGTAGATTGTCGACACACTCATCCCACAGCGCAAGAAACGAAAATAAAATAAATTATTCTCGCCGAACAGGCAACACTATCATATTAGCACAACGCAACACCAAACAACATGAAGACGGAAAACCTGAAGTAGAAAACCAATAATAGAACACCAAAAAACAACCAACCAACCAACCAACCAAAACAAACAAACAAACAAACAAACCGGAAACAAAAGAACACCAGCAAATTCTACCAAGAACAAGTATCACCAATATTTACAGGAACAGAAAGTGCAAGAAGGGACGAAAACTACAACGCACAAACAACTTAACATTCACAAGTAATACCTCCCTATATTGTAGAATAAACTTCACCTGAAGATAACATATACATGTCGAAACATGTCCTGTAATTCGTGTACCGAATTAAAATAAAAGAGACATTACTGTGATTTTATGTACGTATTGAAATAGAGTAAATGCTTCTGCGTTAACAGGATGACCCCTAGTATTTTCCCATTAGACTTTTATTGGATAGCATAACGGGATACCAAAAATAAAGAAAGTATAAAGTATACACAGCGTGGTCCTTATTGTGATAGGTAGTGGATAATTTTATCGTTAATTTCAAGAATTAGACCAATTTCGCTCTTTTATCTCCATTAAAATCTCCTTTAATCAGTTCTTCTTTTTATTGATCGTACGCCTACAACGACGAGACACAATTGCAGCAATAAACTATATTTAACATTAACATAGACTAATACAAACTAGTCATACACTGAATGTACGTAACATGAAATTCACACAATTAAAACAGTAACTATACCGCTAGTAACCTAAAGAAAAGTACTCACTGTGCCAATTTTTTCTTTCTGTATCCATAAGAAAAAAGAAATTCAGTCTTTGTATTGAAAATCCTCTCGGATTTGTTCCCGAATTCTTATTGAAAATGTGCTGAGCGGTATTATTGTTGGTTTCGCAGTAAAATATTTGGGCTATAAGAAAATTGTCAATAAAAAAGCACTACCAGCTTTTCCAAATCGAGGGAGTGTAAAAGAAAATAGTGGGTCAATCCAGGGCGGGAATTTGATTACTTGGGCGTTGAAGAAGCAATCTAGAGAGTTTGCAGAGCTTCGCCGACCTTCAAATGTGGACGCGTGCGCAATGGCTGTACGTGCTGTTATATGTAATCCTGCGCAACATTTGCTTGTTCTAACGAATTATATGTATAAGCTGATTAAAAAGGCAAGGTTATTCTACAGTAAATACGGTATATTTTGTGAAGTGTTTAGGCGAGAGAAAGACAAATTTTACATATTATGGTCCAGTAGTGGGATTTCCGATATTTTCAGAAACATTTCGGGAAGAGGTTTTTTAATAAGCCATGGACGCCTACATCTAAATTCTTTTCAAAATTAACGATTGATGTCCATCTCATTTGATGCTATAGCCTATAAACTGTTAAAATACAGCAGAGTCATTGAGTAACCTAAGAAGGACTCGGTTGTTCACTAACAAAGTATGATGAACCACACAAAAGTTGTGTGCATACAGAAACAGCGTAATCAAACAAATATCGTTGATGGGGGAAAAAATCACGTTTACAGCAGAAGTGATTAGTGGGTCTTCTTGTTTTGATCCTTCTTCAGCTAGAACTTAATAAGCTTTCTGACATGTTCTGATATAAAATGGACCGTGAGGCGTTGAGGCCTACAGAACTTTGGCTGGACTCGTCTGAGCGGAGTTGCGTCCGTCTGAAAGCCGCTACGGATATAGGAAGGTACCACCTGGAAAATCAGATACATAAATCCGTGCCTCAAGCGGAAATCGAAACCTGCGAGTTTATATTTGCATTGGTACCGATATAGTCATTAGGAATCATCCATGTAAAGTGAAACCGGGGCTTCGCATAATTAAATCGCAATAAAAGCTTTACTTGCATAAAGTACGTCTGATATGAGTGCAACAGATACGCATAAAGCACCCTAAATATAAATACAACAGACACGCATAAAGTAGGCCTACGTGTGATGTGAGTAAAACAGACATGCGTAAAGTAACCCGGATGTGAGCACAACAGAGACGCGTAAGGCACTTCTAATGTGAGTAAAATAAACAGGCTTAAAGTACCTGTGATAGATGTCCGTACAGCAACAGATACATCATACATGACAAATTTATTAAAAGAGCATATTCGAAAGCATTTTAGATTCAATTAATTTTCATAATTTTCTGTTTATGTTTAACACGTCGTAACTGTGACGTATTTTTTGAACATTTTAACACTGGTCATATCTCTTCTTGTCATATCATGACGAATATGATTGTTAATTGCTCGTAAAAGAAGGATTTTTACCACGTAAAAAAAACATTCGGGGAACGGACTTGTTTCATTTCCTTCAACAGTTGCAGCTGCGTACACACATACACACACACAGACACACGCGCGCGCGCGCGCACTCACTCACTCACTCACACACTCACACGCTCAGTCACTCACACACACAGTCACACACACTCACACACATACACTCACACAGTCACACGCACTCACACACACATACACACTCTTACACACACACACTCAGTCACTCACACACATGCACACACTCTCACACACACACTCACTCAATCACACACACATACACTCACACACTCACACTTACGCACGCACGCACACACGCGCGCGCGCGCGCGCGCACACACACACACACACACACAGAGGCATAGCTCGGTGTTGTGGCTAGGCTAAAGGTTAGACGTCAGTGCCAACGGATTTTGCCCTTCCTCAGCAGTTTCAGACCAACTTTGGGCCTTCCTAACCTCCTATTCAATACGTTACGGAGTTTTTTCTCCAGGGATAAATTGGCTAGCCTGTGAGGCTACTCACCTCCACCTACTGCCGAGATTAAAAATGAGTGGAGCTATACCTCCACTCCTCCATACATGTACACCGTCATGGGTCGATGCTTACTTAAGTTAAAGGACAATGTTACCTTTTATATATAGGCTAGCCTGTGAAACTTGAGATATCTTAATTCGAAATAAATATATTTTTTTATATGATCTGATATGTTTATGGAACGTGGCGGCCCGGTGGGCGGCACTCCTACTTCGTATTCGGGAGATCCCACGTTCAAACCTCCGCCTCGCTACCGGATCACGTGACTGACATTTTCGTGGTGTTTTTCTGTCTTTGCAGACCAAATCCGGGACAGTATTTTACATTGTTCCACGGCAGCTTCCTTCTACTGTATGTTTACCAATTCACTAGTCACTAATCACACTGTCATTCGAAGTTGTGTAGTTTCATACTTAAACAGTATCGTTAGTATTACTCATCTAACCACTTAATTCCTTGGAGTACAGCCCTTTTTAAGAAGCCAGAACTTCCTTGGCTAGTCAGGAAATTTTCCTTACGTTTTATGTAGCCCAAATATTCGTTTCCGTGTTCACGACAACCCGCCACATGTCCCCATTCTGATCGAGATTCATCCCGTCCATAC
This sequence comes from Coptotermes formosanus, assembly GCA_013340265.1. Lineage (NCBI taxonomy): Eukaryota > Metazoa > Arthropoda > Insecta > Blattodea > Rhinotermitidae > Coptotermes > Coptotermes formosanus. The sequence goes on from BLKM01000502.1 coordinate 2,756,228, forward strand.
CCTGGCTTCCTATTTCTTGATTATCAGTTTTAATATTTTCCTAACATTTACGTCTAGGTATTACAAGCGGTCGCTTTCCCTCAGCTTTGGGCATTAAGAGACTATGAATTTTTCTTCTCCCCCATACATGCCACGTTTGTTACCATCATATTCTCCTCGATTCGATTACCAGAATAATATTTGTTGAGACGCATAAGTTTAAATCAGACAGTGCCTGTGCATAAACGAGAAATAATTGTCCAACTTGATCCACAATGACCTTCCAAATCTTACTATTGTAACAAAATAAATGACCAGTGTAAATCAGGAAGTAGGTTGGTGTACGCTACAGAAACGTACTGCCACTGGATCATTTCGTCCCTGATTTTAGCGTAGTTGTAAATGTGTTATTAGTTTTCATAATTTGGGAACCATTGCGTTGAATGACGTAGTTCACATTGCGTTGAAACATGGTGTAGATGCGATGACGTAAACAAGAACAGATGATGAGGTCGAGGGAGGATGTCATCCGAAGTGAGTGCCGGGAACACGTGGGACCCAGACGGCGACGGATGAGGGTCTTGACAGAGGCACAGCAGCTACTGTACTGATTTTCGCCCCAGCTGGTTTAGTTCTAGAAAAAAAAAAGTGAACCCCACTCAAGTGTATTTAAAACCATTCGCCCTGCAAGTGGATTTGACACTCCATTCATTTGAACAGAACGGGGTGGACTGCCGCAACACGTCATAACGTTATGACACGTCAGATTAATTTTGCTGTTAGTCTTTGATTCTGGAAAAATACGAATAATCTGTTGAGACCGCTTGTGGGACCTGCTGAGACTTATAAAGAGTTAATACTTAGTTTAGACCGGTTCTGGGACCTGCTCAAACCCCTAAACGATGAATAGTCAGTTTAGACCTGCTCAAACTCCTAAACGATGAATAGTCAGTTTAGACCTGCTCAAACTCCTAAACGATGAATAGTCAGTTCAGACCTGCTCAGACTCCTAAACAGTGAACAGTCAGTTTAGACCTGCTCAGACTCCTAAACAGTGAAGAGTCAGTTTAGACCTGCTCAGACTCCTAAACAGTGAACAGTCAGTTTAGGCCTGCTCAGACCCCTAAACAGTGAACAGTTAATTTCGACCTGCTCAGACCCCTAAACAATAAATAGTCAGTTTAGACCTGCTCAGACTACTAAACAGTGAACGGTCAGTTTAGACCTGCTCAGAATCCTAAACAGTGAACAGTCATTTTAGACCTGCTCAGACTCCTAAACAGTGAAGAGTCAGTCTAGACCTGCTCAGACTCCTAAACAGTGAACACTCTGTTCGTTCCCCAGACAAGAAACTGTGCCCAGCGTGAAGCTAACCATTGAACTTCATCTAGAGTCGATGATAAGAACGTGCGCAGACTTTTTGATTATATTACTGACACTGTCAATTGCGAAGCTGCTGTGGCTTTAGTGACGAATGATTGAATGATTAAAAAAATACATAAATAAATGTGGAGCATTAGTATAATGACGATAACAGGGCACAACTGAAGCACTCAGAGCAAAAGCCTGTCCCAGCGTCACCTTGCTGACCACAAATCCCACGTAGACTGGCCTGGAAAAGAGCATGGGTCCTGGTGATAAAAGACCGGCGTCTAACAATCTGGGGTCCGACCCGGAACATGTGTTGAGATGCACCTCCACTTCCCCACACGTGTTTCATATCCGTAGCTTAATTAAGCACGGGGACATCGGTACGTTACGTTCCCCGAAATAATGATAACAGAATGAACTTTGAATAACTGTTAATAATATCTGTTATTTGCCGGTATAGCGTGTATCCTACAATTGCCAGTTGCAGATAGCTCTGTATCACCATGGCTAAAGTCTCATAACTACTAACAGAATAAACGATGTTATGACCGTACCATAATGAATGTTAAAGAAAACATTCAAACACACTACCAAATGAGACAATGCTGGTTATTTGCTACTCTTCTAACCATCTTGTAAAATGTGTTATATGGCGTCCTTTTAAAAGTATTTCATATTTAAAACCTTTGTGCTAAATCTCCCAATTATATTTCCTAAAGTTTTGAAAGTGGCGTTTAATTCATCCCTTGAGGACTTTCACTTCAACGATACTCTTACTTTGATAATCCCAGCTGGCGAAATGCAACCTGAGGCTGAGTTTAAACTGTCTGGCTGCATGTAGATTTAACCTTTTAAAGCCTAGCGGTAACTTTACGTACCACCAGGTTTAACATTAGAAAATTCTACGTGGTGTCCACATTGCGTTTATGTGTTTTGTACGGATCTCAGAATAAACAGCAACTTTTGCCTTATAAAACATTAAGAGACTGGTTTTTATAACCGAAGTGTAGAGTGTTCACAGCGCGGTACGCACTGAGTCCTTATGTAAAACAGATACGCTTCGTCTTTAAAGGGTTAAAAGGCTTTCACATAATGCCCCACGCCCTGGATTTCTTCAGTTCATCCTGGCATAATCCGGAGTAGTAAGAACATAACCTAAACTTGTGTCAGTTTTTTTCATGTCTGACCTTCTTTGTTTTTCAATTGTTTTATATTCGTCTGCCCACCGTAACTGCAATATTCTTATCCATCAATGAAGCAAAGTACGTTTAATGTAAAGGTATGTAAATGTTGCTGGTGCATTCCTCTAATGAAAGCGGATATTTTCGTCTTATATTGTAATCAAGGAACTTTCGAACCTTGCAGAAATAAGGCTGAAGTATATCATTTGTACTTATTCAGTCTTCTTCCTAACAGCTCTATCGTAACCCGTAGTTTCACATTATTTATGTTAAAACTGGAGCTGTTATAATTACACAAATCCATTCGCAACAAATTTCATTTAACTCATAGTTTGATGCAAATACCTCCCGACAAAAAGAGAGTGTAATATATCGGTCGTGACTGTACATCTAATAAAGATGGTTCATCGAATGTGTAAAATCAAAATATTTACGAAGATAAAATGTAAACTAACTGATCGCAAAGTAAACCAATGGTGATGAAGCTGTTAGTTTTCCTGTTTCGTGCAATGATCCCATTAAAGTATCATAAATCAATGCAAGGGTTTGATAGGGCTTCCCTTCATTTTACATTTAAATGTACAGCAGTGTTTCGCGAAAATTGGTTTCATAAATATTCAGAATAAAGATCCATTGTAATAGATACCGTGCGTACGTAACTAAGCCATTAAACTATGGTGATATGAGTATACGCGGACTTAGAAAGTCGTTTAATTGTTGTTCTAGCGATATTAGCTATATTCAGAAAATTGAGCGGTCAGGAAGAAAAGTGTTCCCATTCGGTGCTATAATTAATGGAGAGAAGCGAAGCCATTAAGAAACTCATCTGAGTTTACTCTCTATAACACATTTTCCCAGGTTTATAAAAACTCCCTGAAGATTACTGTCCTGTAGAATGTGACGTTCTGTATTTTCATCCTTGCGGAGAAATCTGCTCTCTGCGCCGTCAGACAACAAATTTTGACTGGCATACGACACAGCGCGACTCTTCGTTTCCTCTAATCTACCTTCTGCAAAACATGATAGTCGTTTATGATAGTATTTTTCAGTACGTATCACGTTCCAGTGTAGGAGATGTCAGCAGACTTACATCTGTTAACAAAGCCTACCATTTGTATGAGGCAAATCGCCCTTGGTGTAACTGAGAGGTAGATGCAGCGGGGGATTTTTATTGTTTTGGCAGCATTGTGCTACCATAAACTGCACTCATTCATAAATGCGTTGTTTAACAACCAGTGTTATTTCGTGAATTATTAATTTAAGGTCCATTTAGAAATCGTATCGCTGCTGAAACTAAATACAATACAGCAGAATCAGTCTTACAGTAGACCTGTATTCTGTAGATTTGTCTCCCAGCTTTATAAACTAAACTACGATTATACTTTTTAATGCTTTGGTTTCATTCTTTTTATCCCCGTTTCACTTCCCCTGCCCCACTGCCTTCTCTGCTCCTTTCGTCCTTTCCTTTACTTTTCTCTTCTCATTCGTTTTTTCGTCCTTGTAACACACCCTTCTTTAAGTGTCAGTTGATTATTCTGTGTTATTCGTTATTTTTTGTACTTTATTTTCTCTCTTTTCGTGAATTCTCATTTTCCTTGTCTTTCTCTAGGCAGTTTTTTTCCCCAGTTACCTTTCCATCTTCACACTGAGCACAAAACTATCAGATTTCAGGATCTCATTGCAGTGTCTCCGAACATTGGTTTTCTATTCAGGGCTTTCATTTTATGACACTGCGTAACGCCGGCGTAAGCCATGAACTAGTCTAGGCCTGCTTGCTTCTGCAGGCATATCCGTAGCGTCATAATTTGAAAACCCCCTACGATATGTATATATGTAGTCTGAAAGCAGTGTATCGATTTGTGAGATGAACAGCGTACATCGGCTAACCTGATGATGAAGGACCAGGATCCTCTGAAACGTCCGTACACTTCCATCAAATCCCATGTTATCCTATCCCAGAAGATGGCGATGTTTACAAACGGAAATAATTGTGAAAAATCGGATAAACTATTCTTCGGGCACTCTCTATGTGCCCTAACGACAGGGCGAAGATTATCTGTAGAATTACCGTCTGTCTGATTGTCTGTGCTTCAGTCTGTTTGGTGGGTTGTCTTCATGGATGTACTTATGAATCTTATCAGGTTATACACGCCATTAACCGCATTTCTGCTTTTTTTTTTTACAATACTCCTTAAGCAACATTTATGATGCAGACATAGAACACCAACTTAATCTGATTCACGAATATGCTGCAGGTACAGTCTTAAACTGGGTTATTTAACTGTCTCCAGATCCACTGATAAGCAGACCGGTAGGAAAGAAAACTCACACAACGAAATAATCAGCTTCGGGTTGAGAAGTGAGTTGGTGTTTGGTGGACATGAAACGTTCTGTGCCTGTGCGGCGTGACCTTAACGCCATTTATTCACGCCCCAGGACCAACTACAAAATATCTTACGCCACCTCTATGTCTCTCTGTAAAGAGCAAGTGTTGTACGTACTAATTCATTATTCATTACATTTTGCTGCTTTCCACACGCATGTCAGGTGTTCTACCTAAATTTATCGTGCTACCGGTTTGTTGTTTATACCTCGCTTTGGATCATTCAGTGTAAGAAGAACGCCATGTTTCACGCTCATTAAACAATACTGGAGTTAATCAGGAACGAAAAAGACAAACGAGATGTTTCACAGGGGAGTAATTAGAACCTAAACAAATGTTATGGATTGTAGGGAAAGTCGAAAGTTCATTCCGTGCTGGCAGTTGATTTGAGAGTTTTTGTTGAATTTAAGGCGATCACAGATTTTTGGATTACGATTACATTCTCCTGGGATGTAGCGTCGTGACCTTAACTGAAATTCATCTTCCGGAACGAAGTGAGGTGTTTAAAATGTTTTATCTGCATGGTATAATATTATGAGATGATGGAAGATACGAAATTCCATGTACAGTGGAGGTGTAGGCTCAAACGGCTAGCCAGCCACATGAAGAGACTTGGAACGCCGCCCTGTTGCAGATGTGCCCACTCTTGCCTTTTGATGTGTTGATTGACGAGACAGTTACATCAAATATTGTACATCAAACACTTCATCTCTGACATGTGAATGAATTGCTGGCTAAAAGATAGAAAATTCATTAACAAAAAGGGAGAAGGAAGGGTGTCCAATCTGTGTAGCGACAGACAACGTGAGATGCAAAGACTGCTTTACTTTTAAACACATGTTCGCCTTTAATAGTAAACAACTGACGTTTTTAGAAAATAATGGTGATGAATCACATGACAACTTCTGGATTATAGGTTGGATTTATATCCAGCTACAAACACAGATAATGTGGAATTAATCGAAATTGAAATATGTTCAATTTATGGTTGCGAGATAGTTTAGGGTTCTCACAGCGGTGCTGCTGCTGCTGCTGCTACTGCTGCCGAATTTTCTCTGGGATGTTGCCCTTTGTCGACGAGTTAATATTTACTGTCCTTTGGAAGAATCTTAATTCCTTTAATGTGACGGTCGAGCAGTCCAGTCCGCTCTTCTTTGAACGCCTTCACTGGAGATGGATATGAAACGTCAGGAACCATTTACTCAAAGGCAAGGCAAAACATCCCAAAAGAGCTGGATCGTTTACTTGATGTTGTACGTAAGCTGCAGTTTGTCTTCTTGTACCGTCTCGTAGCAATAAATAGAATGTTTTAATCTGAAATACTTGCATTCCTTTAAGGGCGTCTCATTTGTTGAGGGAAGGGGGGTTTGGGCGGGGCAAATTATGACCAGTTATACTCTTCTTCTTTTAATATATAATGCACCTATATCCTGGACCATCCAATGCCTCATTAAAAATTAATTGAAGACTGGAGAGAACACTGGGATAGATCATTTTTATATTTGGATTTATGACGCCTACAGTCTCCAGGCGCATTGCGTTAGTTGCGAAAAGCGCCTATTACCTTCGTCATGTCTGTCCGGCTCTCCGTATGTAGCAGCGCGGCTCCCGCTGGACGGGTTTACATGAAATTTGGTATTGGGGACTTGCATGAAAATCTGCCGATAATTTCCAAATTTGCTTAAAATTTGGAAAAACGTCAGACACTTTACATGAAGACCTACGTTGCCAGCGACATTAAATCACCGAAACAGCGTTATCTTCGACTGGAATGATATCAGGCTGTTAGGATAGCTGAAAAGGTATAAACATAACGCGAAAGCATCATGATGTTACATTATACGTACGTTTTCTGTCTTTCCCTTACCGTAGGCCTGTATGAACGGTTATCTCTGCCATATGTTAACTCTTTAAACATTAACGTAAACCTGAATTTTGATATAAGATTCATTTCGGACCGCGTAGTAAACAAACCCCATCTCAGTTACAAGAAACAATGAGGTATAGGGAAATAGTCACTGTTTTTTTCTGACAGCCATACAAACATGCAAATACGCTCTTTAGGCAGAATGTAGGTTTTGATTGATAAAACTGGGGAATAAAGTAAAGACGAATTTCACCCTAGAACAGGCCATGAAGGCCCAGCAGGGTAGAAAAGGTACAGCTCTTCTCTTTCTTTAACCTCGGCACCAAATGGGGTTGGTGGTCAAGGCCATGCCTCGGTCGCTTTACCTCTGGGAAAGAGACCCAAAGCCGGTGGTATATATAGTAACCATTAGCGCCTAAATGTTTACCAATTTCCTATTTTATCTCCATATGTTCCTTTAACTATCGTCCCTTGTTCCATTCCTACTTCACCAAGTAAAGGGGGCATATTTGTTGTAGTGCAGTGAAAATGCTCGTTACGTGTAGCTGTATTCATGTCTCAATAAGTACGTTTCATCGTGAATCTAAAGGGACAGATATCCGTGTGTGGCTGGTGGAGGTGAAGGTGGTTGTTTAAATGTCATGTGAATATAACAGAGGAGGAGTGGATAACAGTTTTCCACACATGCAAAAGAGGACAATCACATACAGAATTTATGCATCTTGTAAGATAATGGAACCAGAAAGTGAATTGTAATGCCTTCTTTCAAGTTCTGATCCTCGTATTCTCACAGACGGACTAAAAGTCGCAGGAAAAATGTTACCAGGAGAGTCAGTCGTGTGTGTTACATTCGAACACGACATTTGCGAATGGAAATAAACATTCCCTTAGGGTCGAATCTGTTGTAAAACTGTACGGACGAACTAGGCATGACTGTAAAGTTCATCTTAAGCTGAGCTAATATCAACAAAAAGCATCTGAATTTTTCAATCACAACTGTTTACTTATTATGACTTAGCTACCTGTTTCGGTCCCTATTTGGACCATCGTCTGGCTATTGTGTAGAACTTTTAAAAACAAAGGTAAAAGCATATACAAAATATAAGCTTCAAATCTCACAGTTACAAAACTTACCGTAGTCAGATAGTTCCAAAAAGAGATCCATCCAGTTATAGGCTTACGTAAAAATTGCTTGTTGATTTATGGAGCTGCTGAAGACAGGAATAAGTCATAGGCGGAATTCTGTGAATGCGATAATGAAGTGGAGGGTTCTATACAAGGGAACGGATTTTTTTTTTAACTAAGCGACCGTGAATTTCTTGAGTGCTTGTCGCTGGAGTTGGCTGGCCGTTTGGTTGCTTAGTTAACAGTCACTGACATTCCTCGAAAACAAATATTTGTTTTGCAGTTCGATATTTTTTCCTCATTGTTACTTGTCTACACAAATTTTAATGATGCTGTATCCACTGCAGAGGACATGAGGATGAGAAAATGATATGAGTGTAGCAGCTGAAAGTTAACCACATGCCCGCGCGATTTGAGGTTTCTACAGCGTTGGTGTTGAAAAATCTGGTCACCTGGGATATCACGCTGTTTAGTGAGTAATTTAACATGTCGTAAGTTTTATAAGGAAGGTAGCCCCTTCATCTTACAAGGGTTGGTAGATCCTAGAACAAAAGGACTTATCAACCCTTGTAGATGAAGGCGTTATCTTTCTTCGAAACGTGGGATGCGTTGAATTACCCGCTACACAGCGCTACATCCCAGATAACCAGATTTCTTTAGCACATCAACGTCGTATTTATGAGGTAACGTGTTTCGCCCTCGGTCCGGTGACCATTATCCTGACTCAGTGTTATCTCTTTGCCTGTCCAGATGAACACTGTTGAAGTTCCTGCGCATTTCAACGTTGTTTCTTTTTTAATATTCACGGTTATTCTAGCCTTCTTTGTTCCGACGACTTTTCGGAAGCTTCGTGAAGCAGTCAAAGAAGCAATGAGGAGACTGCATGTTATAAATTAAGAATATGAGACCGCGAGTGATTGTAGTCTTTGTACGATACGATCCCGGCAGCCGATCTCAGTTGCCGCGCCGCCTAAGGCGTAGGTCTGCGGCCCAGCTGGGATCTGGTGTTCGAATCCCACGGGGGGCATGGATGTTTGTCTCTTGTGAGTGTTTCTCTCTTGTGAGTGTTTCTCTCTTGTGAGTGTTTGTGTTATCAGGTGGAGGGCTCTGCGACGAGCCGATCCCTCGTCCAGAGGAGTCCTACCGACTGTGGTGTGTGTCTGAGTGTGATCAAGTGAAAATAAACAACCTTGACACCTACTGTGAGTAGGCAGAAGAGGTTAAGGACTACGAAACGAAACGATCCCGGCAATCATCTCTCCTGACACAGACCCGGAATGAAGATAAGCCAAAAAGTAAACAGTTGTGACACTGCTGAACTTATTTTTCGTAATACCTCGTTACTGTATGAGCGCTGTATTTTTGGACGTCATGGTAACACTACTGCACTGACAAACAGGAGACCAATCTTGAGGAGACACACTGACGGACTGTACTAGGTAAGAAACAACCCTGAGTGTTGGTAGCAAGAACTGTAGACTGTATCAGCGGTGGTTGCGCCATTAGCTAGAGTACCGTATTCCGACTTTCACGTTAAGTGTTCACAATTTAGAACCGACGCCTGGGAGACACAAAACCTAACCAACTGACGTAGGCACATCTTAGCTTTAATGTCAGATGCCCCAGTATCGTTACAAGCGCCGGCCTACGTGTCAAGGAATTGTACATTACTGGCACATGGTCGAGAAGATTAAAATAGGTTTGGATATAACAAATGTCGGTCCTTACATAGCGAAATAATTTATATACCTTTGTTTCCCATTCTTACACTCTTTCCTTTTTCACGTTCGCTTAGTCACGAAAAGCGCGTTACCGTCGTCGTGTTTGTCCGTTCATCTGTGCGCCATGTATCAGCGCGGCTTTCACTGGAAGGTTTTACATGAAATTTGATATCGGAGACGTTTATGAAAATCGGTCAAGAATGCCTAAACTTTGTTAAAATCGGGCAAAAATGTGGGGAACTATACATGAAGACGTAGGTACGTTTTAATGTTGCCGGCGACATTAAATGGCCATAAAAGCGCTCTCTTCAACTGAAATTATATCAGTCTCTTAGTCCATCTGTGCCTTTCTGTCCGTCTGTCCGCATATGTCAGGGCGGCTCCCACTGGATGGATTTACGTGAAATTTCATATTGGGGACTTTTATGAAAAAACTATTGACAGATTCCAAATTTAGTTAAAATTGGGCAAAGAATCTGGCACTTTACATGAAAAACTAAATATGTTTTATTGTCTCCGGCGGCATTAACTATCCATAAAGGCGTTCTCTTTGAGTGAAATGGTATCAGGCTGTTAGGCTGGCAGATGGGTTATAAATATTACGCGAACGCACCACTAAATTACGTTATACGTACGTGGCCTATCTTGCTTCTTTCAACACGTGCGTATAGAGCTGTGTTATAGTTGTGTTTAGTTTTTCTTTTTTAATACTGCAGACCCTGGCCACATGAACCTAATGAGGCCTAATCAGTCTAAAGTGTGGGATTCAGTTAAAATAATACTTCAGACCCTGGCCACATGAACCTAATGAGGCCTAATCAGTCTAAAGTGTGGGATTCAATTAAAATAATACTGCAGCAGTTACCGCGGTGTTCAGTAGGAACAATTAAATCTTGTAACGTGACGAAACGTGACAGCGCCACACTTCAGGCAGAAACACAGGTTCAGTCATGGGACGATGCATGTAGGGTCTGTAGTGCCAAAGTAACATCGGAATATAATTTTCTCCCAGTACTCCGGTTTTCCCCAGGCAGTATTATTCAACCAGTGCTCCATTTCGTCTATCACCGACATCTTATATCTGTGACCTTAGCAACTGACAGCGTCGTTAAAGAAAATAATTAAAACAGAATGAAATAGATGTTATTAACTTCTAATAAATACTAGTGTTTCCATATTGCCCGCTTTGGCCAACGACGTCTTCCTAAACCATGTCACCGGTGTTTTAGTCGTAAGTTCGCCCATCTTTTCCTCAAACCTTGCAGTAGAATTATCGGTTTTTGGGCTGTCAGAGCGGACGCAGAGTCGTATACTGATGCCACTCATGGTGACATTGTCACCGATATGTATTTGAAGTAAGGTAAATGTGACCCAGTGCACGCCATGAAGACATCTGGCGGAGTAGTGGTATACACCCACCCATTCTTAACTTCGGCACTAGTTGAAGGTTAGTGGTTAGCGTCACGTCTCGGCCACCTTATCCAAAGGAAGGAGCGCCCGATAGTTACTGAAAAGAAGACTTTGTGGGCTCCATAGCAGGTCTGAAGGCTTTGGAGAAGCGAGAAGTCTCTTGACCCTGACGATAATGGAACAAAGATCTCTATGTCTTTCAGCCCGAAGCCTAGTCACTGTACCGATTTACAAGTACGGTCACTTAATGTGAGTGATTTTATTCTCATTATATTACGTACTGTAACTCAGCACGCTGTTTGTATGTGCAGCAAAGAAATGACAAATCGCGGAATGTATGTCGATATTGAATAATAATGCTGATGTATTCTCTAGACATGAAATAGTAGTAACGGTGAGATAATTTAAATGTGCCTGCAAAAGGAAGCGTCATTTTATTACAGATTATAGCAGTACTGAAGACGAGGTCTGTAGGAAAATTTATTTAATGTGTTCCATGTCCGTGCACTATATTATACAAAAACACTAATCACCAACAAATGCACAAAGAGAGTTTTATCATCAATCGTAACACACTCCTACATGTTTCGACCCTGCTGGGTCATCTTCAGGGAGAACTTTTTGTTATCGTTACACTAAGGTTGCACTTTATAGTTGAGTGAGAATGTGCTGTTGACTGTGTACTGGAGGCGTGAACTCTCCGGTGTCATCAATTGTAACACACTCCTACATGTTTCGACCCTGACTGTGTACTGTGTACTGGAGGCGTGAACTCTCTGCGGTCCCGGCCTGCAGGCCGGGACCGCAGAGAGTTCACGCCTCCAAAAACAACGCAGTACACAGTCAACAGCACATTCTCACTCAACTATAAAGTGCAACCTTAGTGTAACGATAAAAAAAAAGTTCTCCCTGAAGATGACCCAGCAGGGTCGAAACATGTAGGAGTGTGTTACGATTGATGATAAAACTCTCTTTGTGCATTTGTTGGTGATTAGTGTTTTTGTATAATATAGTGCACGGACATGGAACACATTAAATGTAACAATTCTATTCGTTCAGTATTTTTTAAGTTGGCGGTTTGAATACGCACTTCACTTGCTGTGTAAGTAGGCGTATGTAGCTATCTTCTTTAATCAACTTTCTGGAAGAAGCGGTTCGAATAGTATATTTACGTGCTCTTGGGACCAATTACCATAATTCCTCTATTCGTACGTTCAATTTGTAAAGTGAAGCATTTCTTGTGGAATAGTTAGCCTTAACGACACATGTTTTGACAGAATAACCTCAATCCGAACAGCGCCGTAAGCGTTCCATAATAGATTTCAACCTTCATGGAGGTGAGTGATGTAAGAGTTTTAGATGGCATTTTCTCCCCTAGATGACGCTTCCATTAGAGCAACGTTTCAAAGTCCAAGAAACTTACCGAGCCCTAAGCGGTTTAACCTGTTTTCAGGATGTCGCTAACCCGAACTTCTAAGTTTTTTCCCTCATCTGTGAATTTAAATAAAGCTGTAAAAGACGCATTGTTTTATATGGATGTTATGTCCCTGTAATCAAAATAACCTATAGCCCGAGTCTCGTGTCATTACGTTACGGGCTGAAATCGAAACGGAGGTTGTGTGTGTGTGTGTGTGTGGGGGGGGGGGGGTTGAAATGACATGATGATACCTTTTAGCCTTCACAGATTTCGATATTAACTCTGTGACGAAATTATACCTGACTGTTACCTGATTTTAGTCTATATTCAAATTATTTACGTTTTTAGGTACAGATCAAGTGAAACTTGATCCACTCTTGCACCTTCAACAGTTGTGACTTACACTTTAAATACTCCATTGTTTACAATACTTCTAGTGCCTTTGTTTTTGACGTACCATTTCTGACTGCGGATTAATTTAAGTAAGTCCTAAATAACCGAGTAGACAGTCGGTCTCACCACATGTGGTAATAATGAAATTAAACTGATACGTAGATGTTTGTACCCACAAGACTAAAATTTTCTGGAACGTTATGTCATATCGATACGTAAAAGTTACGGACATTTTGAGCGCACTACAGTCCTTCAAAATGTCAATAACTGTCCACAAATTGACAATGTCTAACATCCCAGATGAATTTGATCTTGAGCAACAATGCCGTGAGGAACTCACATGTCATATGCAGCGTTATATACCCTTTCTAACGGATATTTCAGAAATGTTATGACGCCATGAAATCTCGTTCCTACACGATTACATGTACTTGCCTACGTCGGCTGCAGACTAATTATCCGGTTTGTTCATCAGAATTTTAAATATCAGTCAGGAGTGTATTGTATTCAGATCTCTGAATAGTCTATGTTTGCAGCAGCGACGTTTTCAACAGCCATGATAGACTGATCCTTTGGTTCATGTAAGTTATAAAGGCTAAGACCCGGGATGATGCAGTCAGTATGGTGACCAGGTTGCGGGCTGGATGACCTAGAAATTATGGTTAAATCCGGGTAGGAGAAGAGATGAGATTTATCTCTTCTCCAAGCCGTTCAGACCGGCTCTGTTTTTTTTTCTGCCGGAGGTAAATCGGTCGTGAAATAAAAATGGGGTTGAAAAGATTTGCTTTTTCTGAAGCTGTCAGCAGTAAAATAGTGATAATATTGTAGTAGAATATTTTAACAGGGATTAATACAGATAAGCCATGTTACCAGTGCAGAAGGGCAGCTGACAGAACACGAGTACAGTACCTGTTTAATGCTTGTGGCGTAACGAAATAAGGTGATCGCAGGTTTAAAGAATTTACCTCTGCTATAGTGGTACTGACGGTGGTGATTATGACGATATTATTTGAATTATCACTATACTCGAAAAATATCATATTAAACAAACATTTACATTATTATCCTTGCAAGATTTAAACCCAGATCTTTTACTGTTAGTAAATGTCAAACTTATCTATTCAGTTTGTGGTGTCACATGTAAAGAGAATGTAACTTTAGCTGAGTGGCTACTTAATTCACTGAGAGGAGTGACTTAACTCTGCTCCCTTCAACCTGTTTGCCATGTTACACTACACGTTTCCCTACACCTGAACCGCCTTATCCTAGCTATGAAATGCATAACCCGTAGTCTAAAGAGCCACCACTTCAAAGCAAATTCTGGTGGTGTAAGCTTTACTGTGTTATGGGTCCCAGCAATTTGTTGTGTTATCGTGAGGCCAAGCGGGGATAGTCCAGCAAACATCGGCGTGTTTCTGTAACATAGATCAGGGATGTCAAATTTTCTGAGACCCATTGCCAATATTTTAAAAACGAAAGCTTGTAACGTGTCTGTAAGGATTGTTGGGCAACGAGAAGGTGGCTTTGCATCTTGAGGGTACATTTTTGGATATAAGCTTAAACATACAGTTCTACCAACACTAATTTGTACATAGCAACATCAAGTACCTACTTTAACAAATTTACCCGTGGTTTTATTTATGAATGTAAACATTAACATTGCTGATTCAGTTGAACCACTACTACACCGGCGAAAGATTAATTAATTTGCTGCTCTTGCCTTGCAGTGACTGTAGTTTTCATATGAAAATATGGCGACGCATTATATACGCTTACGTGTCATGTAAATTCATTTCACGTGTCAATAGATTCGTTATCCTTTTCATAGGCTAAGGAGGATGTACGAAATTTCTAAAATCTTCGGACACTCAAACTGTAGGTCAGACATTAGTGACCGCGACATAATGTAATGACAGGCTTAGTGTCGCAGCAGAGCAATATACTAATGGCCTTAATGACTTAAATTACGGAGCGAGTTTGTAAGAAAAGTGTAACGGGATATTAAGATCGCCAAGTTTCAGAGCTTCCGCAACAGGAACCTAAAGTATTAAATTTAAAGCACTATGGTAAATGAAGTTTGCATGGTTCGGGCCAATAAACACACGACCACCGTCTAAACGTCCGTCGCTTCTATCATTAGCACAAAATAAAGCTCTCGTAGCAGAAACGGAAATAATTATGTTTTACAGAGTAAAAATTATAAAGCGCAAGTATCGACATATGCCGCGCGGTCTAAAACATGGATTGGCGGCCGCTCACTTGCTGGAATTGTGAGTTCGAATCCCGCTGGAGGCATGGATATCTGTCTCTTCTGAGTGTTGCGTGTTGTCAGGTAGAGGTCTCTGCGTCGGGCCGTATCGCTCGTCCAGAGGAGTCCTACAGAGTGTGGTGTGTCTAATTGAATGTGATCACGAAGCCTCGACAGTGTGGAAGTGTGGGCCCACTAGGGGCTGTTAAGTCTTGAGAACAAAATATAGGAATATAAATGTATTAATGGGAAGGATCTGGTGAAAGAGAAAGTGAGTTTACTCTCGCCACATGAGGACAATTTTACCACCGACACCACCGTCGGGGTAACTAATTGATTGATTGATTGATTTATTTATTGATTGATGTGCTGATTGATAAATTATTCAATATCGGTGAATTAGAGTGAACCTGTAGCTTTGAATGATTATTACGAGGTTTGTCGTGAATATGAACGGCGCATCATTGCGAAATGGAGGGTGCCGGTACCAATCGTAGTTAAATACAAATGTAATACATTATATTACAGAAGAAGGTGCGTCATAATTTTAATGTAATATTGTGCCCACCTCAGTGGCCGTGCAGTGTGATGTAGGTGTTACCATACATTGTGGGTTCGTGAATTGTAATCCCACGGGCGGCTTGTGTGTGTATCCGCTTTTGTCCTGTGCAGACAGAGGCTGTGCAGCTGGCTGATCGGTCGCTTGCTCTCTGACAGTCACAAAAAATAGGCTGTCTAACAGAAGTGCGTTAGGCCAGACGGTCTACGGCATGATGGCTGAAAAGAGCTAATACTATAGAGGTAATTATGCACAGTAGGGAAGGTACGTGAAAATAGGCCTATATCATGTGTGGGATATGTAGAAAATTTGTAAAAAATATTTGGTACCAATTTCGAAGGTGGAAGCCATAAGGGAAGTAGATATAGGTAGAAAAATATTATTATGTAATAAAGATATGGTCAGTTGCAGAATGAACGTTATATGACCATGGAACCGATCAAAAAAATTAGAGAAGAACTAGACGTTGCAATTTAAGTGAAATTGTTGTGGGCGACAGAATATGTGGCAAAAAAAGTTGATTAAGAATGAACGATACACGCATTACCACTTTATAGTGTGAATACATTCCCACTGGCAGAAGAAATGTAGGTCAACACAAGAAACGATGGAAGGACCAATAACCATGAGATGGAACGAGCGAGGAATTGGCTTATACTCTGTTTCTGCTGCTGCACATGATCATGATGATGACGACAACGATAATGATGATGGCAATGATGATGATGATGATGATGATGATGATGATGACGACGACGACGACGACGAAAGCAGGATGTGACAGTGGGGTCCGGACTGACCTATTTTGGAAAACAGTCCGGTGGTGAGGCTCCCCAAAAGGTTGTAATTTCCATCAAGTTTTCAAGGAATATTTTGTACCCCGGATTTTTTTTTGAGTGTGGCTCGGCCCTGAGATTCTTAACAGGACAGCCATTGTACGGTGGTATAAACATAACATTGAGGCCCGTTCGCGGAACCATCGTTGCCGTAGGAAAGCAATAAATGTTATATATTCTGAATGTGTGTTTGCAGCCTTAGTGATCCAGCATGTAAAGCGTATGGGCCCTATTATATTGTCATCTGTGGCCTGTCCGGCCCTACCGTATTTTTCCTCATTATCTCTTAAAGTGCACAACTTTCGGAAAAAACGTTATTGAACGTAAAAAGTGTATTTTGATTTTCTCTACAAAATTTGTCTCAAACGTTTCTCATTTTAAGAAGAACTGAGCGAGTTACTACCATAAATATACATAGGTTTTCATGTAAAGTACCCGTTATTCTTGTCAGATTTGAAAGAATCTTGAAGTTTTTTCGACTGACTTTCGAAAAATGCTCAAATATCAAATTTAATCAAAACCGTCTACTGGGAGCCGAGTCGTTCCATGCGGACAGACAGACGGACAGACATGACAAAGCTAATAGTCACTTTTCGCAATTTTGCAACGCGACTAAAAACGCATAACTGCGTAGGTAGTTATTTCATTTATTTTGTTTAATTATAGTTTTTTAACAAACCTGTCAAGGGTCAGATATGTAGCGTCGAATATAAAATGTATTAATGAATAGTGCATTCAAAATGGTAAGGAAGGAAACGATCATGGCCTAATACGAGGTAATATCCCGGCAGTTTTATGAAGGGAGTGACGAAAACCACGAAAGACCGCGGTTGGTGTCCCGGCTTACATTATAACCTGTGACCTGACAAATACAAGCCCGAAGCCTTATCCATTGAGGCCAACTGGTGTGTGGTATTGCTCGTTGTACAGCACGTATTGTTTTCCAGATACTACCATTATTGAAACTCTGAATCTGACACTTCTCAGCAAATTTGCAAAGTACCCTCAAGGTATGACAACAAAGAATTGTGCAGCCCAAACCGACTGTCATGCACTGCATTGTTTCGGTGGTTTACTTCCCCCCAGCCGTTCCGCGTAATATGTTCCTCTTTCAATGAAGTGAACATGCATTCGATGAAATCTGAAATGTGATTGTTCGACGAACGTACGCTGCATAGGCAGTATTACCGACTGCGGTAGTAGTATATTTGAGCTCTATCACAACTCCTGCCATGATCCAACGATAATCTCTGTTGTTCGGAATATGTGCTTCTTAAAAACTACTCATTTCAAACTTCAAATTATTTCGAATATATTTTACTATATTTAATCTATTCAAAGAACTGCTTTTGTTCTTCAAACGTTCTTTACTGAACATTTAACAACTAACAACTTTTACCAGACCCTTTCTTCAGAAGTTGATTTTGCCCACTTGGTCCATATATTCCCCACCTTTCGCGAAACGGAGATGTCCAAGACAGTGTTCAAATGTTCCCAGCACCAGTTATTATCCTGAACCAGCTGAGTCCAATCCACATTTATGTAAGATAGTTTTCTTGTTATTATGCACTCGCAAACCGCACAGGTTTCGTTCAGTGTTTTAGCCTAAACCGGATGCATGTCCGATCTCTCATGCATGGCACGTTCCTCAGCCCAGATCACCCTGCAATTTAGAGGCACGTCAAAACAGACGGCCATATGCGCGTACCTGAAAATTATTAAGGAGTAAGGGATCTTGTATATTTGTTAAAATTCTGGGCAGTATTAGTAATCTGAAAGTAAAGTTCAAACCATAATGTGACCTAAAAATATATCCATGTTTACAAATTATACAGTACGATATGTTGTAAAGAGCGGTCTGATCCGTTATCAAAGATTTGCGTGGGTAAGGGTGAGGTTTCTACAAATGAAGATAAAACTCCCATGCATTTGTTTAAAGGAGGCTACCAGGTAGGCATATAACAACCCAGCATCCTGTCACTTCCCCCCCCCCCTGTGGGGTTAATATATTCTCCTCAGCACTGTATTCTCAAACCGCCTGAATGTGTGTACTACCCTTGGGGTCAGGGACTAATTATCCGTCATACAGCACAGTAATTAAAGTTGTAATTTGTGTAAGTAGTACATATAAAAACGTCCAATTAATGTTTAGAACAAATGGACTCATCACTACAAATGACTCGTGAAGTGATATGCCCCATCAGAACGTCTCGCAGGCTTAGGAAGCAGATCTTCACACCCCACAGAACACAATTAACAACGTGCGACAGGGGCTTCATTATTCAGTGCAAAGTGGGTCAGGAGTACCTAAGGCTATTCTGTTGTACTTCCTTGCTGTTTCAGGTTCTACAATTTGAAGTCATGTACTTTAATTGTACAATCCTTAAGTGTGAATGTATCAAAGTGTTTCGCTGTTTGCTATCAAAGTTGTTGCTCTGGAAAAAAAGGCAGGGGAATTTTGTTCGGGGGAAGGACGAAAGCGCACTATGCGTCTTCGGTGTTGGATTCTGATGGGCAGATTTTCTTGAGTGCACAGTAGTTACGTAGGTTAGGTGTGAACCACCAACATGTTCACGTGGCTCCTCGACGGTGGAGTGCTTTGTTCGTCAGATATGGTAACGGCTAAGACGTACACAGAAGGTTTTCTTAGAATAACGTCATAACCGAGCTGTCAGTCACGTGTCAGTTTAAGATTCTCGCAGACAAGTAGACAGACGTCGTCTTTATAAAACATAAGCATTCTGAACTTACAGTGTATCCCATAAGTATGCTCCAAGTCTTTTCGTTTCAAACGACTTCCACTTCTATTTACATGTTCACAAAAACAGCTTCAGACGCGTGAAATATTTGTCCCTTTTGGTTCCTGTAATCTCTTCATCTTTTATTCAAACGCTCTAAAACCGTACACTGGAACGTTTTACGCATAAGGGTCATTTGAAAATTATCATACCCTGCGCGGGCCGCAAACCAACTGTTTGAGTGAAAGTCTTTCTCAGGGAAAGTTTACTTTATGTTAAGCGTTAAGGGACTAAAGTTAACGTTAATTAATTATCAGTGAAAACTAACATAGAAGTTAATTATAATTTAATTTTTGGGACTTAACGTTAGTTTTTAAGAATGAAAGAATATCACTGAGAATCTGTCCCTGCTCCTTTGTTACTTATATATTTCAATAAATACACGGAATTCCGTTCTACAAAATTATGGCTGAAATACACTTGCACTAATTATTATTAGAACATTAAACCCGAAGGCGTGAGTGGGGTTCGGAGCTTAGCATTACGTATTTTTGTCACTCCTTCCATTATGAAGCTGTCAAAATACCACGTTTGCCCACGCAATGTGTGAGAATCTCTTTAGAACTTAAATGTTATTTATCAGATTAACTACATGTGCCCCAAGGTTCATCAAATTACTAAAGAGTTGTCCTTCGTTCTGGAGGTGTTGCGTAAATTAAATATTTTTGAAAATGTTCGCGGGCATCAAACATAAATCGGGTGGGCCGTGCGTTTAATCATCACTGGTGTAAACAAACAAATACACACATACTGACGCAGCGAGCAGTATAGGACGCCATGAAGTGTTCTACACATTAGAGATTGCTTCATCGATGAGCATGTATAGTTCTATTTGAGAAAGACTTGAGTCTACTAGGATACTACGCCGTGCAGTCTGCAAGTTTTTACCGAATTTGTGCAGGGACTGCGGTGTCTCTATCCTCGGGGTGAAGCAGGACAAGAGAAGTAGGTCCGTCATAAAGTACGGATGTATAAGATAGGATAACAATGATAGGATTTTTGAGCCTGTGGGAGTTACAATTCTGTGCATTGGGCGGGGTCCTAGTGGAAGACGAAAGCACTGCTGTACTTGCAAACTATGCACCAGTCGATGCGGCGTAATATCCCAGATGACTTGGAGCTTCATGAACACCCTTGCGAGAACCTGAAATTTCGCATCCGGTTTGAAAAATGACGCTTTCTAATCTGTGCAGTTCTATCGGCTAAATTCTAGGAAATTTTTCATAATTTTCTAGACGAATGTCGTGAAAATATTTTGAAATATGCCACGACTCTGTTTCCTTATTTACTCCCTACCCATCAGTGATTGCGTTCCTGTATTATTTCACTGTGTATAAAAACTTGCAGGAATTTAGTAAGCCATCTAGAGGGCGTATGCGATATTTCAGGCTGCTGCCGCGTTGTAGATGAGGTATTCGCTCTTCTGGGTTGTTACGCAGCGTATGTTGGTAGTTCTCATCGATGTTTCGGGACAGCCTATCGGTCCCGTTTCAAGGATCAAGCAGTCCAAGAAGAATTGTGACCGCTTGACACTTGGAATGGGACCGATAGGCTGTCCCGAAACGTCGGTGAACAACTAACAACACATGAAAACAACCCAGAAAAGCGTTAACCTAATCCATCGGTTAACCATGTATGTTGTGACTCCGACTGCCAGGTACTGAACAGGTTAAAGACTAGTTAAATATTTATTATTTGATTTTACTTCAAATTTTAATATAGTTGAAAATTTTATTTTCTTTTCCGCTTCAGTATATTCCTTCTGACAGTTCACGCGTATTGATATGAAAGTAAAAGAAAATAAGTCCTCTCTATTCGATCCTGTAGTGATGCGTGCCAGAGTTTTCTGCGAAACTGGGTATTATCAATTATGGATCGGGTCAGGAGGAACTCGCTTTGTTTGTATTGTCCAGCCATTGTCCTGGGAGTGCAAGGAGCCCAACACACGTCACTGGGGTAGCTAAACTTCGGATGAAGTTAACAGTGATAGTTCGTATAGGACAAATTCATGATCACAAAGAGTTCTGCGTATGTTAGTCTCGGCCTACACCTATATCTTGTAGGAGTAACGTGTCCATAAATCACGGTCTCTATTTGTGATTAAACCTTCCATGTCTGCCTCTTCCAGTTTTCGCAACACAATGTAACAAGACTTGAAAGTACGTATAAAGTAATCACTGTATAACGGACCAGAGCAAATATCTGGCACTCTGAAGTTACTGTCGCCTGAATGTCATTCAAAGATGAACGCTTGGCACGAAGTGTTCAACAGTTATATAAATTCACAAATTAGTCAACTTCTCACAGGGTTACGGTATCAAAGCTCCTGCATTAAATATTCATTTAAATAATAGACTCAGCTCTCAGCATAATCAATACGACGCCTGTTGGAAAAGCCACTCTGAACCCTCCGTTCTACAAGTGCGGCAAGAAGTATACATTAAGGCGCTAAACATCTACAGAGAGCAGTTTCCTGCTCGGGAAACTGACAGTCGCTCAGCTACTCGTGAAATTCCCTGCACCGTACGGAACACTAAGGTTAATAACCAGCAACACAGGCCACCTCTCATGAGTAAAATAACTTAGACCTGTAATTTCTAAGATCCGTCTTAATATTATCCTTCCACATACTCCTAGACCTTGCAATCTGTCTCTTCTTTTCAAGTCTTCCAACAACAATTCTCAATTTACATCTCCCCTGCTTCCGAATTATCCCACCTGTGTCATCCCTGTGATTTAGTAACCCCAATAATGTTTGGTGATGATGCTCCTCAACATGGAGTTTTCTCCAAGCTCCTGTCACCAACTGCCCGTTAGAATATTCTCATTATCTCATTGTTCTCAAATACCCTCAATGTATTGATACTGAGGCAGAGTACTTACAAGATAGATATGAGTATATATACTTGGGGTGCTGTTGAAGAAAACAGTGAAACTGTAATTTTCAGGTTTTCACGACAAAAAATATTCAAAATGCAGTCCTTTGGTTTTGATACTCCGGAACTTTTTGGGTCAAACCCGACGTTTCTTAGAGAAAAGCAACCCAGAATATTATAGCTTGAATAAATTCCTTCTTCTTCTGCAATTATTCCTTGAACTTAACATAATATTCTAAGTTAGGAGTATTTTTTCCTTCAAAATTCCGTTGTTTTCCTGTCAGTTTTCAGTAACAAGATATACTATCTAAAATTCCACAAAATCACTCCTGCCTTGGGGATAGCATAGCAGCAAACGTGTGTAATATACATACAAGTTACATGCCTACTCACACGGTCAGTTTATTGTTTGTACTTTGTTCTGTGTCGAAAGATGAACGATACGATTATTATTATACTGGTATAAACAATAGCGACCGGAGAAACTGGAATTACCCCATGAAATCCGGCCCACCACAGTTCCAACAGATAATCTCAAGATGGCGGCTAGAATGTGAAGAAGTACGATATTAGTACAGTTATCCCTCACTTTTTGCGGGCAATAGGTTCCGAGACC
>BLKM01000502.1:2779084-2822729 GCA_013340265.1 Coptotermes formosanus
CCCCCCCCCCCCCCCCCCGCCGCGAATAGAGAAAATCCCCCCAAACAAACGTTCTAGTATTTTTTAATTTTTTCTTTCTAGTAAAGTATGTTAATGTTTGTTTTATGTTTAAATCCGTTTTATTCATTTAACTACGACATAATGAGAATGAAAAATAAAAAACATTTTCATTTACTGTTTACGCATATTTAATGTTATTTTGCGACCGGTTCACCTTCGCTGGTCGGAGTTTCTTTTCTTTGTGAAACCACTGTGATGGGGACGGGTGTAACATGATCAGCCGCACCACTTCTACACAAAGCTTCTTGAACCTTCTAGAACATTGTGGACAGTTCAGGGAAATTTTCAGTTTTATTTTTTGGGCTAACCCGCGACCTTGCGAAAATGCGAATTACAAACATTCGAAAAGCGAGAGTTGACTAATTTACACAGCCTATTTGGTGGAAGAAGAAACTGAAATTTTTCAGTTACTCGGTCGTAATATTTTACGAAAACAACCATAAACATACAACTTATACAAAATAATTGAAGTTGTATTTTTTATCACTCTGTACAAGAAGTTGTATCTTTTATGGTTTGTATTTAATATGATAAAAGCTATATGGCATGTAGTATAAATACTATTCAGTGCTGCTCTTTTACGTGTAATTTAAAGGCGCGTTGTCTTTCCACATTTCAATAAACTCAAATATCGAAGCAGCACAACATGCTGAGTTTGGTTCAGGTTTAGTGGTATTAGTGATGACTGTAAGCGCCTACACTGATTACTCTAAGTGACCCGCTTCGAACATTTGGCAGAAATGCTGTACAGATTTGTGTAGTTCGAACTGTCCAGCCATAACCCCAGCTGTAATTGGCTGCAGGCAGACATGGGCACAATAGCACAATGTTCTGTCTTCACGCAGACAAATGATTGATTTGCCCAAAGGCTCGTTTCTGACGACTGCATATTGCAATTAGCGTTGCCGTGTTTCCGGACTGTGTAACAGTGACTTACACGCGACAAATTTCGGCTGATTGTAAAAGACCTACTATGACCGAGGTTTGCTCTGTCTTTTGGACCCAACTGTACGTACAGTGGTTTCCAGTTTGTTAATCTAAAGACCTAAATGGACGCATTATCCGAAACTGGTTCACTTCGGAATACCGAGGAAACGAGAAAATCCATAAACCCAGTAAATTAAATTTCCATATCAACTTCTGTGCTTGTAGTCTTGGTCGGGATCCCAGCCTGTTCACCATATTTCTGTTCTGATGTGTTCGGAATGTGTTTGAAACGGCACGAATAGATCAGGTGATTCGTTGCCGGGTTAGTAGTGTGGAGGCTGCAGTTAAATGTCAGGCCACTCCATGGGGAATTTTTGGTGGACGGAGTGGTACTGGGACAGGTTTTGCTCCGGGTGCTGCCGTTTCTCCTGTCAGTATTATTCCAACGGTATTCCATGCTCATTCAGTCGTCTATCGCTGATGCTATTTAATCTGAACAACTGACAACATCGTGAAATAACACACTTAAAAAATAAAACGGCATCACATTTTATTCCTACAAGTAAAACCTTAATTGGGCTGGGAAGTCTTGAGCAGTAAAATCATTAATTTTGGAAAGTAATGGGACATACTTTTAAGTATAGTTGAAAATTTGAAATGCTTTTACGTGAGGAATTCTTTAGTAACTTTATATGTCTAGTGACGATACATCATTTTGACGATTCAGTACTAATATACTGTTATTGATTTTGATATTAGAATAATATAAGCAAAAGCACTGAGAAATTTTGAACTGCAAGGATAAAAAACGTAGATCGTCTGTCAAGAACTTCATTTCCGGGAATTATCAAACAGAGACAACACGTTCCCTGATATTTAATCACAGAGTTCCGTGTTATTCTTATTAGTGATCTACCACCACCACCACCCCCACCACCACCACCACCACCACCAACACCGCCACCACCACCCCCACTACCACAAGTACTACTACTACTACTACTACTACTACTACTACTACTACTACTACTACTGTAGTTACTCTAGTATTAGTACTAGTACTAGTTGTGGTAGGAGGAGCAGCAGCAGCAGCAGTATAGTACATTTTTTAATCATGGTTATTAATAAGGACGGGAAATTTTCTACAAATAAATCGTACACATTTAGGCACCGCCCACTTCTCAGTAAGTTATATTGAAATGTCTCTTGAAAACATTTAATCAGGTCAAAGAACTGTGAAAACCAATAAATATACAGATAAAGCAGAAGCAGAATTTACATTCCAAAGGTTTTTACAGCATGTCTATCAACGAAAGTTCTTTGGTGGAATATCCAGTAATGGCATTTTTAAATAAACATGAACGCGCATTGTCTCACTGCTAGCCGAACCATTAAGAACGAGGAGAATATATTGAATATAAGTAAACCGACTGGAACGTCTCTATAGCATTTTGTGTCTAATTCTCAGAAGTACGTTTAAGTGTAAGATGAACGCAGTCTATTAAGTCATCTACATGTAATTTCCCTCCCCCTTTCCTGGCTTTACTTAGAGGTGTGCACTTAGACACTACTCAAACTATAGCAAAGTTGGGCTGGAACACCAAACCTGCAGCTTGGAACAGCGTCACACTGAACAGCGTTGCCTCTGCCACTCAGGGGGTAAAGACGGGTGTTCCTTATCATGGGAGGGGGGACTACTGAAGCACAATTCAGTTCGTGCATTAATAGAATTGAAAAGCTAGAACCCTCTACTTTTCATAATGGGGGGGGGGGGGGCGGGAGGGATGGTAAAGCGGAACAGGATTTGCCTATTGTGAAGTTACCAAGTCCACCCCACTCTAGACATCTGCGTCCCATAGCATCAACCCCCCGCCCTTCTGTTTCGTCATCAAAGTCAAGCTGTCTTCCTCGCTTCATTTTCAGCCTCAGGCTCTTTCTGAAACTCAGTAAAAACTTCAAACGGTTGGGTTGGAAAGCAGCATTAAGCCGTACTGAAAGCAGATATTGGATACGAATGTTGAATCGATCTTTCCTGTTGCGATCTGTGTATTTCATAAAAGCGCCCGAGGTAAATATTTCAGCCACCTCCTCTCTCTCTCATCCTCTCAACTAATTTGTAAGACTTCAAAGGACAGTAGTTCTCAAGGAGGATCTGTGGTCACTGATTGGAAAACTAACATGCTCATTTCCCTATCTGACTGAACAACCCGCACAATTTATAACTAACGCTGGAAGAAATACAAGTGGAAGATTAAAGAAAAAGTTTTGCCTCTGTGTTTTAACAAAGCACAGCAAAATATTTAAGCCTAAAGATACTGCAATATTAAGCTCACAAAGACATGTAAATACATTGTGCAACATTTTTCTCAAGAAATCGTTCTTGCTGTACTGGCTCGTAAACCTGTCTGTCTGTCCCCCTTCGTCATAATGAAACCCAAACGTATGACACATGACGGAGCCAAACCAGGGACTCGTGAATTTCATACAAACACGACATGTGTTGAGCTGCTGTGGTTGCAGTACAAAGCTTAAGTGTACGTTGTGTAATAGTGTATCAAACATCCACGCGTGAAGTGAGGATAAATGTAGTTAGTGACGCATATGACAGGTGTATCGGGTCAAGTAATACCTGCCAGGTACGTTTCCCGGCCAGTTCAAATTATACAGTGTGTATCTTTTATCGATGTCCTGCAAATCGTGGCTGTCACCGGCTACTTCGGAGGACGCAGGCCTTTTGAGTGATAAAGCTGTCCTACTTGGTACGGAGATAAAAGAAAGATTTCGTTGTGTTTGTATGATTTCGTCCATTTCAGAAACCTTGATAGGAATTTAAAAATGTTCTTTATCTCTCCACATGCGATATAAGCTGGCATATGTTTCAATTTCCAAGTGTCTGTGAACACTGTCGAATTTAATCGACAAGCGAAGTTAAATGTTTTGCCCATTTGATGACTAAAAATGTTTTAGGAACACTACCAGCAGTAAACAGCAAACGATTAAACCGCAATATTATTGCATCGCTCGAAAGTGATGCTGTTTCGCACTAGATATATGCTAGTGACATATAGCATGACGTATAAAATTCACACCTTTTTTTCTGATTAAGGGAATATTTCGTTTGAACGCCGTAATCTGAGAGTTCTTGCAGCAAATGTGTTTGGTGTCTTAACTTCTGACGGATTTCGCAGTCCATGACATTTTAATCTATTATGAAACACTTTTTATTGGGTTTTGAATTTGTGTGCTACGTGAATGGAGACAAATGGAAGGACGTGGGTTTCTGTAGGCGTGCGTTGTGATCAAAGATTCTGTTTTGTGCCTAGGAAGACCTATACGTTTAAGGAAATGTAACCATGGACTTAAAACAGGAAGCAGAAAGGGACTTGCAAAGTGGCTTCCTGTTCAATGTGCAATTATCTAAGGTAGCAGCAATTTGATGCGGATGGCCTACATAATTCAACTGTACGACTCTTCAAGAAGGGCATATTTCAGCGAACGTATTCTTCTGCTTAACTACAGGTCGGGCCGTGCCATGTCTCAGGCGGTTAGCCGCCGGCCTCCCACCGCGGAGGCCCGGGTTCGGTCCCGGGCCAGTCCATGCGGGATTTGTGGTGGACAAAGTGGCACTGGGACAGGTTTTTCCCCAAGTACTTCGGTTTTCCCCTGTCAATTTCATTCCACCGGTGCTCCATTACTAGAAAAAGGACAAAAAATAATAATCATCATCGTCATTTTCATCACAGGGTTGCACAAGAAGCCTCAAGGCTGCGGTGCGTCCCTAGCGTCTGCTGCGAGGCCCTTCACCACTAAAAAAAAACTATTTGTCGCATTTCTATGAGCATAGTGTACGGAAAATTAAACAGCGCAAAGTAAAAGAGTGTAATATTCTGCTGTGCCGTGCTGTTCATTTGTTATCCGTGAAGCCATTCACTCATGAATTGGCAATTAGCAGTCAGCAAGGTTTTTCGTAATTAATTCATAATTGTTGTGTTGGAAATAAGAAATAAGAATTAAACTAAACATATTTGTGTGAAGATGTGCGACCTTACAATGTCATATCCTGTTATGTTTTATTGTGTTGGTACAACAAATAGTAGCTCACCGCAGGACCCAAGTATAGAAGTGATGTCCTCGACTACACAGACATCACTGTGACATAAAATTCTTTCCTGCGGATATTATATATCGAGTTTCTACTCGACTTCAGGTGAAATCGGAATCGTGTGTTGGAATTACATTTCAGCGTAACTAACTTCATATTTTCTGTCCCTTATGAGAATCTGATTGTCATGCAGCTGGTACTACAAAAAAGAACTTCGGAAACTTTTCAAGCACCCGAGATTTCATTGCCGTGTTCACACAAGTGCTCGACACTGGACCGTATTCTTCCCCAGCTGAAGCTAGTCCACGCTTTCACACCCTCTTTCTAGTACCAGACTCGTTTTAATATTCTCAACTCATCTACGCATATATCTTCCAAGTTTTCCATACCAAGAATTTTATCGGTTAAAATGAATCCAATTCTCAGGTCACAATTTAATACGAGGATTCGTCAGAAAACAAATTAACGGTGCAGATGTGTTAGGTACTTTATTTTAAACTCCAGTACGAACAGTTTAAATTTAATTGAGCTATCCCACTACCTTTTCACATGTCCCCCCCCCCCCGCCCCACAGTTCGGATATTTATTACATCGTGGGATAGACGCTTCTGTTCCCTGTTCATTCAAGTCCGTGTCTTGTGTTACCACCCATCATGTCACAGCTCTTTCCACCTCGCGATCATCTTTAAATGTGTGAACGCCAAGACTTTGCTTCAGCATTGGAGCAAATGATAGTTATTCGGCGATGAATTCCTGCATATAATCACAACATTGTAGGTTCTTCAGTTACATATTATACACCGTAGAATCTTATTTTATTACATGTTCGTGCTACATATCTCGCCCAGCTTATGCTCCTTAATTTTAGTGCTCTAATTCTATTTGGTGAAGCATACGATGTTCTTTTCAGGACCTTCTTTCCAGCCACCTTCAATCTTTCATTATGAACTTCACAATCTTTAATAAATTAGTAAAGGCACTGCTGTGAATACGTACTCGCTATTTTAACTTTCTGCTGGTCTTTGGCTGTTATTGTTCGTTTGATACATTTTTGCATGCGCCAAAATTTCGCACGCATTAAAATACATACAACTACAGGGAAATAAAAACTGAAAACAAATTTTCGCCGAGATTAGCAAGAGAACAGGCCTATGACGCAGGTGCAGCACACGGTTTAATAACTAACATCACGCAAACTGCTGATCACAAAGTTTAATGATGTATCGTGGACTGTCATAACTCCCGTCGCATTCACTTTGTACACGTGTAATTGTGCGAAAATATGCTAACAAACGAGCTGTTAATCTCTTAATAACAGTCGACACTTACCGTCTCTTCGCTGTTTTGCATCACCGTTACGTATGCACTGACCACGACAATGTGTGGACCCGTAACGTCACGAGCTGCAGAATCACTGTCAGCCGCTAAGCACAGAAGCAGACCGATGACTGAGTTTAGCGCAATGGCACTTCCCGCCTGTCGTCCCTCTCTAGTATTGGCGCGTGCGCATTCGTACCGGAACTTCATTCCTGTACTGCTCATGAGAGAGAGGGTAAAAAAATAATTTTTTTCTTTTATACTTCCGGGCCTCAGAATCCACTCATATATTTTTACGATCCTATTTTGAGGTTACTTTGTGATTGGAAAAGAAGGAGTTCCATAATACGTCTCGTGGATTTATGTGGCATCCCACTAATGTCTTGAGAACATGTGGCTTGGGTGTCACATTTGGAGTAGAGATGTTCGCCACTGCGGTTAAGTTAGACTGACAAAATATGAGTAGGATTCTCCATTTATAACATTTGATTACATGTTGTAAATTTTTAACTTCAATAATAGTGATAAAATTTGAGATGAAGCGAAATGCATTGAACGGAATCAAGATAAGGAAGTTACTGAAAGGAACATTTCATTTTAACGTCTCTCTGTTTGTTAAAAAGTTACAATTGGTGCAACAGTATTTATGAAGTAATATATCATTTTAATTTAGCTACATATTTTGGCTCTTTAGTGACGCATCTTCTGAATAATGTGGATGTGTTTGTGTATCCAAGATTGAATAAACGATATTTTCGCACATACCGCCATCTTGGCTTGACTGTGGCACACGAGCCAAAACATGTAGCGATTGAGGAATATGTGCATGCCAACGGTGATGCTTTAACATTAATTCGTGAACATTAAATAGTAGTTTTCATGATAAGGGTTCAAATACCAGACACAGTGTTACGCAGTACTGCTT
The DNA here is from genome assembly GCA_013340265.1 of Coptotermes formosanus. Lineage (NCBI taxonomy): Eukaryota > Metazoa > Arthropoda > Insecta > Blattodea > Rhinotermitidae > Coptotermes > Coptotermes formosanus. The sequence continues at coordinate 2,786,416 of BLKM01000502.1, forward strand.
CCTCTTTTCCTAATTTACTTTTCTAAGGAAAAAAAAATGTAGTGTGACATAAAGCAAGGTCAACTACTGCGCTGTAGACTTTCTCCTGCTTGTACAGAATACCAAAACACACTAAAACAATGAACTTACATTCACGGTGACGTCAATACGGAACCAAATTCCGGATACACGTGCCGCCATTACGGCCAGAAATTACGCCTCCTGCATGAAGCATTTTTACACAAAACTGTAATTATTTTGCATGGGTTAGAGACTTGGCCCCTCGCTCAGGACAGGAGAGCATGGGACCTGATTTTTCGTGTGTAGATTTCTGCGGAAAACATTTGGATTTAAGGAAATGTAAGTAACGGAAGCCTGGAGGAAGTTACACCCAAAGAGGAGCTTGAGTCACTGTGCTTTCATCATCGAATAGTCTTAAAGTTAAATCGCCGCAGTGCCTATAAGCCAGACCCTGATAGTGTATGTGGTATCAGCGACAGTAGCTCTTCTTCGACAAAAGGTGTATGCGAATGGCCCCCTTCACACTTTGGCCCCCTTACAGCAGACAGTTCATGCCGCGGCCACATTAACATCGCCCTGGGTGGTTCCCACATTTGGTTCTGCCGCAGTGGCGAAAATATATATCTTGTCAGTACGGGGATTTAAAGCCTGATTTCACAGTCCGTAGACAGCCATTGAGAATCCGAGTATTACAGTTTAAAATACAGGTAAATTTGAATTCTGTTATGTAACAAATAACGTATGTAGACAGTACGTATGTGATCATCCAAGCAGATGATTATTGATGTTATTGTATCGAACAAAGACACTGGACTCAAGATGATTGGTCGATAGAGTATTCTAAACCATGTAATTTTAATATTTAATATTTCACATGTGTATTGGTTCACAAACTTTTGTAACATCTCAATATATTTATTCTTTGTAACGCACCGCTCTCAGGATGGCCACACGAGTGGCCGAAACATGTAGCAGGTACTGCTACGTTTATAATTTATATTTTCATAAACCTTTGTGCAATTTTTGGTTTTAGTTACCGTATCTGTTTCAATCAAATGTAAGGATTTTTCTGATAAGTAACATATTTTGTCTTAGAGAGCAAACTCTGTGATGCGCCGTTGTCTGACAACAGTTTCATATCAGGTGAGTGTTACGACCGGGAGCGTAGTGGCTTGTTCTTTATTGTCAAACAGGCCTACAATATGTAGCGCTATCAATTTTTAACCTTTATATTGGACGTCCCCTTTTACACCGAAAATTGACTTAGTTCAGGTAGCAGTTTCTCTGACAAAACATGTAAATGGAAGGAGGGACACAATCCCTCCTTTATGCGTTCATTTCTGACGCTTTGCGCGTATAAGACATTAACGTATTTAACAAACAGTTTAACCTTAAGCCTTAATTTTCATGGCTAGGACTATAGTTTTCCTGGCTGGCATAGACAAGAAGCTGTGCTGTGTCGCCTAATTTGGCTGCCAGATTCAATTTATATTGTAGGCTCCTATGAGATGCAATTTTCTACCTTCCTCAATATCTGTAAGTTTTATACTTTTTTCAGAATTTAACTTTCTCTGAATTTTTATTCACATTATAGTTATCATTTTCCTGATATATACGTTTTTTCAGATTTTTTTCTCGTGGTTGAGTTTTTATTTATTCACTTACGTGTACCTTCGTATTAAACTTAAACATTTCATCTCATAATCTTCTTTATTGTCATTCAAAAAACTGTTTCTCTCTTGAAAGTTAAAGAACTTTGTCAATTATTATGTCATACTTTTTTCTCAAGTCAAACACATTTCCAGAACTTACAAACTTTCGAAACCTCACATTGAGTAGGAATGCTAACAAAGAAAATGCTTCACCTACCTACACTAATCTAGGCAGGACAGCCGTGCGATTTTGAACGCATCTCTTAGAGATAAGGCTGCATTGTAGTTATGGGCGAGTGGCAGAGAAATATTACAAATGGAATGTGTGCCCATTAAAGACAGACTCAGCCAGATTTACGATACGTAAGAGTAATCCTGCTTTTGGTACTTTTCTTTGGTGTATTGACCGATATGTTCGATTCAAAATGTACGTTGGCCACTCTTGGAGGAGGACGGCTTTCTGCGGTACTGATATAACCAATGCTTTGGTTTTCCCTAGAGATCTGTTTCTATATGAAATTGTGTTCATCTTCTGATGACATTTCTTTGACTGACACAGTTCCCTTCGGAGTGAAATTTCTCAGGACCAATATGCGTCATCCCACACATCTAAGCGCTAACAACGGAACGCAGCAGTCATGGAAATCCTAAATTGTTACATGGCCTACAACTACTCGATATGGTACTCAGAAAATATATCTAAACGTTAATTTAAGAAATAATTTTCCCATCTACATCTGTGTATGTGTGTTTGTCTTAGGTCTGAATATTCTCATTTGAATTCTGTTCTCGCACGCCCTGACCCCTTTCTTTTTCTTAGGGTCAAACAACATTGTCTTACGAGTGTATATTACAGCAGATAAGCGTATCCTATCCACTCGGTACCGACGGCTGTCTCTCCGGTGGTAAGGTGGCAGGAGCGTGAAACTATCCATTCAACTTAACATGGTTCCGACGTTGCCAGTGTTTGGATATATTCATTCACTTTCACATGTGCCTTTATGCAGTGGTGATTAATGAAATGCAGGGATAAATTTGCCTTACTTTTCCATTTTGACATATGTGTGTAGGAGATGTGGAGGCAAGTCTCTCTTAAAGTATAGCTATGTATTCCTTTCTACCAGAATATGTTTGCGTCACACAGACAGACAAGGACTGTGTGTGATTTAAGGCTTCGGCGGCGATGCAAATGATATCTGCGTTCCTCCGAGTTATTCTGCAGCGTAGAATGATAGTTCTCTACCGACGTTTCGGTACAACCTATCAGTCCCATTTTCAAAGGTCAAGAAGTCCAAGAAGATTTACCTTTGAAGAAGGGGGCTATATTTTGTGCCGAAACTTCGGCCCAGAATTACCACTCTACGCTGCGGAATATCGCAGAAGAACGCAGATCTCAGAAAAGGAGTAACATACAGGATCACCAGCGTTCCATATTTTTTGAATAATGAGCAACTTCGGATTTCTCCTTCCAATTCCTAGGAAAAATGTTGTTTGGAAACAGTAAGAATTGGGGCTTAACAGTTGCAAGGAAAAATTTCTTATGGTGTGAGGATGGTACGGACTTTTGAATCTGCGACGTAGAGCTTTGGGACAAAGGAACTAGTTTTGTTTTCCACTTTGATGTGTGACGTTTAGAAATTCAGTTTCAAATGAAACGGGTCCTAATAAGTAAGCAGCCAGTTGTAAATAAAACCAAAGGAGCAGGAAACATAATACGCAAAAACGAGTTTAGAACAGAGAGGGATTTTATTACCACATACTCAGGAGATAAGCCGCAGCCCCGGAAACTAGTTTAATCCGGTGTCAATAGGCGTACTGCCCCTGTGTCAGGGGTGAGTAAAACTGTTCTTGTAACTGCGTCTTAACATAATGAAACTCGATTTGAAATTTCCAATCACAGGTTCCTGTAACCAGTTTCGTTGATGAGCGTCGCGTCTGTGCCCTAATAGCTCCCTAAATTTTCTGCCTGTAAGCTGAAAGTGAAAAACAATAATAGGATTTCAGTTGCTGCTGTTTTTAATGAAAAAGATATCGGGGCCATTATTATAATTCCGAACCTTCCTGAACGTGACACTAAACTGAGTTGCGGTAAGCTTCACGCCTTTCCCGCTTAACCCCTCAGAAGAAACCCGATACCCATTGAATGAGAGGCTGAATTAACTGCAGTGTCAGTCTGGGATCTGTGGACAAAAGAAAAGTCCCTTACATCCTGCCGGGAATCGAATCCCTATTCCTTAATCGTCCACCCTGTCGTCTGGTAGCCGTATCAACTCAATCAAGACTCCATTTCCTTAATATCCTATTTCATTCAGATTACCAACATTGATCAGTTCGGTACTGTTCACTTAACACCGGGACACACACACGCGGCCAACACAGATAATTCTATTCAAAAAGCCACATAATTCCAACCAGGACAGAACACCAACAAATCATGAAACAAAAGAGAAATAATCTACTAATTTTAGAGGATTTTAACTCTTTAATAAGATTTTAATAATAGCACGGACAGCACATTTTAATCTCGTGTTTTATATAATAATGTGATGAATCCTTCCTGAAGATGGCAGCTCGCCGAAACATGTTAGAGGGAAAATAGTGAATAAAACATAACAAAGTAGTAAAAAATTGTGCATTTAGTTGGTTCTCATTTCTGATACCAGTATTGATATTTTGATACCATTTAGTTTACAAACTCTGCATTCCTTCTGCGCCTCTACAGATGAAAATATACAAAAGTGTAATACAGTAGTGTGTTACGTGAGTACGAAACTTGGTCTGTCACCCTGTGAGAAGAAAATAAATTGCAGCTGCTGGAGAACAGGATGCTGAGGAGAATGTTTCGCTTAAGAGAGACGGGAAGTAACAGGAGGATGCACACACTACATATAATCAGTATAATTCGTTACATATTATTACGGTTCTCCAGTCTAAATAAATGAGAGAGGCGGCAAACTTGGACTCGCTTGGAGGACTTGATAAATTCATCAAAAACCTTAGTTGGAAAACTTAGATGGAAGAAAGTGTTTTGTACACAGAGTGTGTGGTTTTTAAGGTAAATTTACATACGATCCAAGGGAAGTGATTTGTGAGAAAGTATCTGAATGTATCTGGTGGAGGATGGGGCCCAATGCAGGCTGTTGTGAATATGGTAATGAACCTTCGAGATCCATTAATTTGTATGAGGTGCTGCGGGGTTGGTGGGGGGGGGAGGTGTCCTGACTCAGGAGCTGACACGCTTTCAGGAAGGGCAGTGACCCGGCAGATGTGTTTCAGCGGTAACTTTCGGGACTTTTCTTTTGGGGGTATGTATAATATTTCGAATTTCCAGCGGGATACCATCTATCCTGAGATTCCGCGTGTTTTTCCAGCGTCCCTTCAGGAAACTGCTGGGATTGTGCCCCGACGCATTACGACTGTTTCCTTTCAATTCCTTCCCAAATCACAACGTAACGACGCTATACAGTTTGAGACACCGTCATTGTCTTACAATATAAAGCAAATCAGAGTTCCTTCATGAACCTGCTCTATAATGTAGCCTGATAATATGTACAAGAGAGCGTTGAAGAAAGGTCAAAAGATCTCCATGATTTTCTTATTGCAACGTCAGTCGTAATTAATTTCAAACGGATTCATAAATTCTTTATCTTTACGAAGTGGTCCTGTCAGGCATATGGTTAGCATCTTACTGACGAAAACACGTCTGCTGTTCGTACATATCTCACCATACTGCCTACGGTCGAGCTACTTATGTGGCGGCCTGGATTTGCCGAATGCCAGGAATCGATGTTATTTTGCAATGGCTTCTTAGCACTGACGCCTGCAAGCGGAGAAGAACGTTTACTTAGTGATATGTCAGCCATTAGCACTTGGAACAGTAGTCATCTAATCTGTTCTGCCAGCCGTCTCGACTGTGTGTCTATTTGCTTTATATTCTGTATGTGTCTCAAAGAGAGAGAGAGAGTGTGTGTGTGTGTGTGTGTTTGTGAGTGTAATGTGTGTATGCACCCGCGTGTATCTTTGTATGCATGCATAGATGCGTATGTATATACTTGTTTGTGTATTTTTGGATTATGTATGTATGTATGTATGTATGTATGTATGTATGTATGTATGTACTCGTATGTATGTGTGTGTATGTATGTATGTATGTATGTATGTATGTATGTATGTGCTCGTATGTATGTATGTATGTATGTATGTATGTATGTATGTATGTATGTATGTATGAATGTATGTACTCGTATGTATATGTGTATGTATGTGCGGCTGTGAAAGGCCAAATTTGGTTTGAAATATTATACATAATCTCATGTACTCTACAAGAAACATTTCTTGGCAAGTGTGTGTGTAATTTCAGTAGCTGATACAGGGTGACGAAATTACGTAACACGAAAAAACGGAGGGGAGATAATTTAAATGTATTAACATTGTTTTTATGCCAAATATTTTAATACGGACTACCAGTACTGATTTGTTAGATACATAAGTAAATAAAGTGTATTAATTTTATTGACACAAAATTTCTTAATTTCAAATGCTTATCAAAATCCGTTTAGTAATGCAGCTGAATCCGCAAGTTATTATTTATTTTTCAATTGCTTTGAATTGGAGTCAGTGTGCGTCTGAGGGTCCTAATAAGATGCGGAGGCTCCCTGCCTACCCCTGACGTGCCCCGGGGCTCCTGTTTTGTTCCCCAGTCACTATATGTGTGCCATGGCACGTGGACGTCTTCACAACCAACACGTGTTTCCGCTGGCAGCTGCGTGCGTTTCAATGGAGAGAGCAGTGGGGCACAATGCGACCCTTGTTGTCGCAGTTTAGCCAAAACTTCTTCCGACACACGGATATTTGCATAACCCGAGAAGTAGCTCACATTGAATGGGTGGTGCACTGTTCTGTAACAAAACAAAACTTGTCGCCACAATTCTCTTTCCCTAAATTGGATGATCTCATGTAATAGTTTCTTCATTCAAATTAAGGCAATAAAGACTGACCGATATTTAACCGTTCGTACCGTGTAAACTGCTTATTCCAGTGCACAAATTTACACAAGGGGATGCCAAACTAGGTCTGTACATAAAATATAGACTGTGGGTGTGTCCTGTTAATTTGTAGTTCTTCTGGGTCTATTGCGTATCGCACGGATGGGAAGGGCGCACTGCACCTAGGAAATGTTTCTTACCACGATTAATTGTGTGGCTTCCCACTCTGGTCCTTACCGGAGGTAACCGTTTTCAGCACTTCCGTTTCGGATTCTAGGGCGAAAATGTTCTCCGTCTGGCTGGTGCGCGCTGGTGACTCATTGACAAAATTGACTCTTTAAATGATTAGGATACTTTCCTCGGATAAATTAGGTCCAAACATATCAAGAACTGATAAACTGTCAGTAGGCGTAAGTCATCCAAATATACTGAAAATTTGTGTCTTATCTTAAAATAAGTCTGGATTTTTTCATGGCTGGACAGCCCATAGGGCGCCAGGGTCTCCCCATTGTCGAGGCTTCACTGTCACACTCAAACACACCACACTCGGTAGGACTCCCCTGGAAGAGTGATCAGCCCGACGCAGAGACCTCTACCTGACAACACACAACCCTTACAAGAGAGAGAGACATCCATGCTTCTGGCGGCATTCGAACCTTCACTCCCAGCAAGCAAGCCGCCGCAGACCCATGCCTTAGACAGCGCGGCCATCGGCATTAGCTAAGTCTGGACAGAACGAATGAAATTCAGCATGAACCATTCCCTTCTTGCTGATTTAAGAGTCTAAAATCGTCACACCTTTCTTTCTTTGTTCTTCAGTTAACAGACGCAAAACTATTTTTTTTCGAATCGCTCATTTTGTTCAGTACTCAATAAACCGCAGTGAATTCAAACCAATCAACCCTCACGCAGTAAATTCGATACAGTGTGCATAATCAATAACAGCATTCCGATTCGTACGATACGTACGTTCCGTCCAACGCGGTCCATTTTGCTCTTATCCTAACAGGCTAGTAGCAGGCTAGGCGCAGACTAATCCTCACACACACACACACACACAAGTGTCGTGTGAACACCTGACGGGGAGGTCGTATTTTGCCATTGCTCTGCCTGCAGTTTTCCACGTTCTAAACTGCTGAAATAATTTCGATTGACTGTAATATAAAAGATCTACACCAAGTGAAGGATTATGTGTTTATTTATTTAGTTATTTACGAGTATTTGTGGTTTGTTTAACGAAGCTTTCGGTAAATTTGGACCAGGATATAACCGCGAGTGAAATGATTGCTGAAGAAATGAATTGGCAAGATATAGAAGGACGAGGTATCTGCCTATATTGAAATACTATCCCCCCAATTGACTACAGGAACGGGAAAAACCACGAAAAACCTCTCACCCCGTATCCCGACCGGCCTTCTAAATTTTTGTGATTGTGACGTTTAGATCTTGAACTTCTTTCAACTTTCACTCGTACGTCGCAAAGAACACGGTTCTCTCAATTGTTTTTACATCGTCAAGTGTTTCTTCGGCCTCAGCTCCTACCTCACACATAACAGAGACATGCTGCTTTATAGAGACTATTTGTGTAGACCTACGTAGGTATTCACATAAAGTGCGTTAATTTTTTGTCTGATTCTACACAAGCTTCAATTTTGTGTACAGAATTTAATGAAAATTCCTAATATAAAATTTCGGGAAAATCTGTCCAGTGGAAGGCGAGTTGTTCCATGCGGACGGACAGACGGACGTGACAAAGCTAAACAGTCGCTTTCTGCGTAAAGCGCCTAAAAGATGATCAGTATATGCAACCTGAGGCTTTTGGGAATGTGAAGATTTTTATTGTAGCCTTCTCTACCACCACCGCCGCCGCCGCCACCACCACCACCACCACCACCACCACCACCACCCCCCCACCACCACCACCACCACCACCACCACCACCACCACCGCCACCACCACCACCACCACCACCACCACCACCACCACCACCACAACCACCAACACCGCCGCCGCCGCTACCACCACCACCACCACCATCACCGCCACCACCACCACCAACACCACACCGTGAGGTGTGGTAGGGAGACGAACGTTAAATTCTAAGTAACAATGCGGAATCTTAACTGCGACTTCTGCTAATAGGTCTGTAACTCCTTTTTTCATTAAGCACAAATACATTTATCCGTTCCCCAGAAATGATCATTTAAAAAAGCATGCTCACGACGTAATATAGGGAAATGGGTATGATCAGAACTTTGAAATGGCTCTCTTTGCTATGATATACAGACGGTAGTAAATAAAATAACAGTAAACAAATGAGTTGCCGTGCTTCAAACTTTACTAAATCGTACCAAAAATCACAGTGTGCCTGGAAACAATTCCTGGTAGTCTATATTATATCAAAACTTCGAAGTACGCCTTTGAGAGCTGACAGATGTAGGCGTTTTGATATGATGTAGACTATTAGGGCCTTTCCCTTGTAACATTACATTTGTTTGTCTGAGTTATAAAATTCTTGTTACAAATGTACGGTAACATGCAGCACTACAGAATAGAATCCCTATATGCATCATCAGCTTTACCGGTGAAAGCCCTGAATGTTGCTCTGCGAAAGTAATTATTAGTTTTGCGTGTGCCACAATATTTCGGCATAAAATGGACAAAGCAAAGGAATCTAACATGTATTTATGTCCACAATAAATGAAAATGAAGGCAGAAAATTCGCAAAGACCTTGCGTGGGTAATGTCCTAAGTCCATATTCCCTTGAAATACGTCTCTTCTCTCTCTCACTTAAATAGAAACTCTATGAGAAACATTATTTGAAAAGTTTCACGAACTACACGGGTGGCATTTGTCACAATCTGTAGTGCCTTATACACTGTAACTTTGTTAACTGTCACTTCGATTTCATTTTAAAGTGTAGGTTATATAAGACCAGATGATGCTGGCGTAGTCTCCTTTAGCCTTGTATACTTAAAGATTTCATTTATTACCGTGTCATGTTTCGTTCTCAGCCATTTACCCAACTTACATTCAGCTGTGCGTGTTTTAATCGGCATGCTTACTTTATACTGTTATGTTTATTTCATAGCCAGTTTTGTAAACTCAATGGACGACCTTTTTGGCCTAACGGGTGTTATAAATAATATCTAATTTATTTTGTTTCATGTGGGGTATTTTACGTCATTAATGGTAATGAGCATGATGTGGTTTCAGGTGATATTGTGGGTGTTGCTGTAATAGTATACAGCGTTGTCATGCCCATTCGTCTCTTGTATTTTTTGTAATGAATCCTCAGAATTATTCGCATATATTAATTAACCTCTTGCATGAATGATTTCATTATAGGCTTCAGTGATCATTTACTTCACTTTGATTTAATTTCGCAGAAAATTTCCGCTGCAGTGTTTGAAGTTTTATTAGGATTGTTAACAGTTATTTGTTTTGTGATGCGTTATTTTACAAAGCTGGTTCTCAAAATACTTAGTGTCGATGTTAGGGTGTTAGGTAAATCATGAGTTTGAATAATTTGGAAGGAATCTGTCTTGAATCGAGGTGATAGCACGAATATTTGTGCGCTAAAGAGAACCATGAAAATTTCAAACCGAGAAGTTCCCGATAGAAGTATAAAGCCTTCAATCAATAATCTGATCGGTGTTACTTCTCTTACACGGTATAACAACTAGTACTAAGGCAATTAATCTTACTCAGGGAAGTGCAAACTAGTAATCACAATATTGCTGTAAATAGTTGCGGGCCCTACCTTCATTGAAACTTGGAGAATTCTATTCCAGGTTTTATGTTAATCTCCGTGCATATGATCAATATAGTACAACAGAACCAACTTATGCGCAATCTTATTGTTTATTTATTTAACCTTTGTCTCTAGTTCTTCTTCTCCCCGACATGTTTCGGCAACAACTTTGCCATTATGATGGGGGTTACATCAGTTTACATAAGAAAATGCGCATTAAAATGTGAATTGTAAAATTGTATTAAAAGGTTAAAATGTTAAAAAAAGTCCCACGACACAAAACAAACCTTGGAATTACATGAATTAGGGACGCCAGGCCAGAAATAGCACCGTAGCATCAAAACAAGTATAAGAATTTTGCAGCATAAGTGTTTATAGAAGATTCTTTAACATTTGTTAACATTTTAATACAATTTTACAAATTCACATTTTAATGCACACTGTCTTATGTAATTTTATGCAACTCCCCTTAATAATGGCAAATTTGTTGCCGAAGCATGTCGGGGAGAAGATGAACTGGAGACAGAGGTTAAATAAATAAACAATAATATTGTGCATAAGTTGGTTCTGTTTTGCTATATCTATTCCAGGTATTTTAAATTGATGCGCTATGAAATACTCCGCAGTAGTGATCGCCGTACAGGGACGGGTAATGTTGACGTTGCCTCTGTTTCTATACTTTGTGTCACGAAACGTTACAGAGCGTGTGGAGGTGGAGCCACACACGTTCTAAACTGCGCAAGACGGAACGTGGTACTCAGATACGCGCCTAAATAATTACCAAATTTGATTTAAATGGATTTAAATTCGTTAAATATAACTGAAATCTGTTCGTTTGTTTAGTAGGTGAAATATCCAGACGATATATCACATTTTTTACACCCACATTTTTTCATTTTATGCACTTTATTTGAAGAACATATCTTGGAGGAAACGTATGCAGGAACAGCGTAGATAACCGGCACTTCCCCGCCACTCAATAATCGGGCCTTCCTAAAATTTTTAGAGAAGTTACTCCTAGATCTCGTAAGAGGGATCCAAAATACAGCTTCTTGTCAGAAGAACAGAACACATGCTGAAAGGATCTACAACGACTTTTAGTATGCTCTAGATCTGGGAGTACCACTGACCCACAAGTCCCCCGGGCTGCTTGGTATTTGGAGGCCCTATTTTCGCCACTTGTGTGCAGTTGGGCCTACTTGTGTAGAGTTAGGCCTACTTGTTTCAGAGCGTAATAGTTCTTCAGTAAATTATTTTTTAAGCAAAAGCCTTTACATTTATTGTGCTACACACATGACGGAGGTTATGAAAGTATGTGATACAACCTGTCTTTTTTGACAAGATGCACCAAACAGCTGTGAAACGTGGAATAAATATAACCTACATGATTGTACCCCATTGCCTTACCCCACAATATTTCGGAACCAAAGATTTTCTCTATTGGCAGAGCGAAGTCGCATTTTCTTAACAGTACCTCGCATACTGTATTGATTTTTATTCTGTGCAATAAAAGTTACGGCATCTAGTGCGTGAAAATTTTCTAAAAGAACGTGTGCTGTATTCCCTCATGCGCGAGTGTAAAAGGCTAATACAGCTGCTGTCTGTTCTGCCATTATGTGCGGAAGTTCAGTGTGTATAATTAAATAATTACAAATATGGACAGAAGACAGCAGCTTTGGGTTGTGTGGTTAAGTCGGTTTTACATGTACAATGTCCTCTTTGTTGAACAAATTTAATGCGCAGAGTAGATACTCTTACTGCATAATTCTTGTATTCCAATCTTAGTTTATTTAGGTGCATATAAACATGTCGCTGTGCGTCTTTCGTAGGTTATCTTGGTATCTTAGGAAGGTGTGTTTGCAACAATATTAACGAGTCTTGTGTTAGCGAAAGAAAAAATGAATAATCGAATGCAGATAATGGAAAGTTCAGAAATCAATGTCAGGAAACAGGAACTTGATTCTGATCCGATGAATTGTCGCGTGCTGTATATAACACTGTCATTATTACATTAATCAATGTATGAAGCCTCGTTTAAGTTATATTACTATTAAAGTCTCGTGATTCAAACGACGATGCTGTTACAAGAATTGAGGTTAATAGTAGAATAGGTCTGCAGATACAGTGCGTTCAAAGAGTACCTAAACAACTTCCTGTCAGAATACTGTAAATTACAGCCGTCAATCCAATCTACCTGATTTCGTCCACTTCGTTTTCAGTGTTCATGACTGAACATTGCTTTTCGTCTCTCGTTCCTTTTTTAGGTTGACAGTTTTTAAAATGTAAGTTGATTTCCCCAGATTTCTCTCTTATTCCTAAAGCACATCGTTGAAAATGTCCGCATTATTACTGTTTTCTTAATCAGCAGAAATTCACACCAAAAAAACAAAAAACAGACGCTGTGATTTTGACTTGACATCCTCCCTTTACCGAACGTCATTCTGCTGCATAACGATGCGTAAAATGTGCAGTTAAAACGCTTTATTAAATAAATTAATAAACTAATAAATGTCGAATTTATACCCTCTTCTGGAATCGAAGTAATAAAACCATGCTCTTTAAAGAATGGAGACCCAAATTTTTCACTTTCCGTGATCGTAGGGAAGAGCCGTGATGTGAAAAAGTAGTCTCTGTTAATTAGATTCCTTTCATAATATTGTTTTAAGACTCTGCACTTTTACATGCGTCTAACTGATATATTCAATTTCAGTTCTTTCTTCACACAGAGAACACAGTTGTTCTGTATCACAAAGACCAGCAGGTTAATGATCAGGGACACTGTTTATGAATATCATTCAAAACACAAATACCCTCTGTGCGCAGAACGTATAGATTTTAATGCTACAGCAGGCGGTACATATAAGTACCGCTACGCTTCGTAGTATTAAACATTAAGTCGTACCAGCTTCCCTTTAAGGAGTCCCGATACTGTCGTGTTCTACATCTAGCCGCTCTGTAAGAAAGCTCACTGTTACCGTTGACAAGCTGCTGGTTATGTCAGCGGCGTCAATGCTTGTCCTTCCACAACACACTCTTTCAACTGTTCCCCTTTTCCTGTCACATTTTGGCTACAGAGATTGTTACTTCACAGGCTCAGTTTAACAGCATAACGCAGTTCGCCGAGCCTTACCGCAACCAATCTGACACCGAAGCCATTTGCATTGCGGTAGCTGTAGGCGTTGTCTGCTTGCATGGAGCTGAGGACGCATTTGAACGGATGCAATACGTGGTTCTCTCTACTATCAAAAGTGCAGCCATGAAGCTTTTTGCCGTCATTTCATAAGTGGCACATGCGTGTCTGTGTGCACACAGTGTTAATGCGAGTTTTGAAATTTTGCAGCGGTGCGACTTTGGTACCCATTCTTCTGAGATATGAAGGAACGTCAGTAAGTAATTGGTTCCCAGTGCTTCGAGGCAATGTAATGGTCTCGTCTTCATGGGAGGGAATGTCTAAAAAGAATGTCGGAGACAGGTGTTTGCATGAATATGCAGGGATAGCGTAACTCGTCACACTCGAGAAGTGAGGGCGAAAAACACATGAAGAAATCTTCACAACGTTAAAAGGAGTGGCGAAAACACTGACTTATGAAAATCAGAGCAGTCGGTCACAGTCCGTCGCTTTTATATGTTTAAGCCTAATTTTAAGGCTTAGAATATTAGCCTATTTTTCTTAAAATCACACATGCACTGCAGTTTCTATGTTACTGGCTTGCTCATTCATTCTCTTCATTCATTCCCACGCTCACCACTTTACTCATTCGCCCATTCACTCATTTAGTTTCTAAACCATTCTCTCCCTAGAAGCCAGGATACTTAGCACAGGGACTGGGCTATGGACTGGCCGAGCGAGTATTCGTGTTTGGATTTCGCCCACGAGCAAAGATTCTTTTCTTCTCCAATGCATGCCCCTTTTTCTCCGAGTGTAACAGCGGCTTGGAAGTGACGCTCAGCACTGATCGTCAACTAATGCAGAGATTAGGAATGGGTGGAGCTATACCTCCCATCTCCATATGTCTTTAATTCATGTTCCTTAATTGGGCGCAAGGACAACGTGAACATTCTGTCCGTTACTTACTTATTCTTGCACTATTTTTCTCTTAGCCATTCATTTCCTAATTCATTCCTTCTCTGAATCATTTAGGCCTTAGCTTCTCCTTACTTTGACTCATTCAGTCGTTTTGTCCCAAAGTCGTTTATTCACTTATTTCTTAGTGCATTCAAACACGCACTCACTCTATCGCTTATCCCATTACATAATTAACTGCTTCATTTCCTCGCTAAATCGCCCAGCCTGTTTTCCAGTTACCCGCTCCCCCGTTCGTTCAGTCCGTAACTCATCGCATTTAATATCTTTACCACTGTGCATTTGATAGACATTACAGATAACTTCTCAGCCTATTAACCTAGGATTTTTCCTTCTGTTTCATAGATCACTTTTAAACTGTATTCAAAATTTATTTCGTTACTTTATTCGCAGAAGAGTGTGGATAAATAAAAAAGTGATCGTTTCTGTTTCACACAATTTAAAATTTAGATTTTCTATTTATGATGGACTTAGGGTTATAGCATTAGGAATAACTCTGATAAAATGATACATGAGAAGGGCTAACTGCAGCATGAGTTATGCCGTACACTATGTAGCTGCAGGCTGACAGGTTAATTGTTCGAAGGAGGGGTTCGTGAAAATTATCATAATCATGATCTGCTTCCCTTTAAGGGTGAGGCATGTTGCTCGTATTATTCTCTGAATTCCATTTCTTGCATATAATGTATAAAACAACTCCAGTTTCTACCTCACAGGTAACACGTTTATTTCCTGTTACAAAGGCGAATTGATTATTGCTGCATAGAAAAATAGTCACTATTTTATTTGTTCTACCAGTCGTATGGAAGACATAAATGCACTGTGTGGCCAAAACTCAGAGTTTGTGGTCGATCAGTGACGTCAGACATATAGACCACTTTGCTATAGACAATGAACAATTTTTTTGTGTGGAAGCTGTATGAAACAAGCACACAGGTTTAGCACAAATTCATGACTGTATTCATCATACGAAGCTTTAGCGTCCAGATATAATGCAGAATGTGTGCTACAACAGTAAACCGCTTGTCCTCTTTTAAACAGTCGTAGTGTTTGCGTAGCTCAAAAGGCGAATTCAGATCGTTCGGTAAACACACAAACGATAGAATAGTCGCTCTCATATATTGCTACTGGCTTTCAAATTAATAAGACTTGTTTGTCTTTCGAACTTAAACACGGCTTTATGTGATAATCTAACCAGTTATATTTATCTTTCGGTTTAATATTCATTTCTTCTTTGAATTAAAATTGTCGGCCTTCGCAATTTAAAAGTCTGACGTTCGTAGATCATTCATCCTGCCCTCCCTATTCCAGTGCCAGCCACGAAAGTGTGGCGCTTATCGGTTACCGACGGTGGAGATGGCTCAATTCGAGTAGTGAAAATTGACAGAGACATCTTATGAGTTCAGATTTAAAGAAGCCCTTGACGATGACTGAAAATTTGAGTAATTGACGTTGGTTAGAACTATCCATCCTTTCGTTCGTATGTATGTCTGTTCGTGCCTAACGTCATCTACGTCTAAATAAATGATGTATGTTAGTTAATGTTTAGAGATTCTTGCCAAAATAAGAACATATAATTTTAATTTAACCCTATACGAACTTCGTAAAATAAGTTTGGTATTATGCAATGTTATTGCGAAGAAGGGGTTATAAAGATGCAGTGTAACTTGTGTAAGGCATTATCTCGGAATTGTGGTGGAAGAGCCAAGGAAAGTCACAAATATCTAAGCGAAAACAGCTTGTCAAGGATCCAATATTCTAAACCGATTCCCACCTTATTAGAGTTGGGAAAGATAACAAGTTCAGTGGATATGGGGTACTCATTTGTAAAGCAAGTATTTTTACGTGTTCCTGGCATGAATTTCCAAAACATCTGCCGAAGGCCTAAAGAATATAGATGCAAATTTAGGCAACACATAGTTGTGTTGGATAATGTGGCTTTTCCAGACCAGTACAAAAATTAGTGTTAGAATAGGACAGACCACAAACATAAGTGATCCGACAGTGTTCTACTTCTGAAATATCCCTTGTTCCCAATCCATTTTTGCCACGAGGAAGGCACTACATCACTTAGCTGTACCCCTTTTCCTGCCATGGACACAATATATGTTCAGATCTTGAGCTGTGATGCTCCTGTTGCCGTTGATTTTGTCGAAATCATTGGAGATTTACAATAAACTCCCTTGTTCCTTATCTTCCAATAAACTTACAGCAGAGTCTTTCGAAAGTCTACGCACACAGTGGTACTAGTCTACTTACGAGTGGAATTTAGTCTGACTCATTGAAACGTGACTTGGACAGATTCTTTGTTTTTCCCATTCGGATACTTTGCCTTGAACCTTGTTATTGTTATTTACCTTTATTGGAATTATCCCAGTTGTGTATCTAAAAATTAACCACGTATTTGTAAATAATATGTCTTTAATTTTCATTCAGACAGTCTCAAGTACATTAGAACCACATAGAGGCAACGTATGATTAACAGAAAAATATGTAGTCCTGCAAACCTTTTGTATGTTGTTATTTCGTGGATATGAAAAACATAAAATATTAGCTGAACATAAGGCCTGGCTTTCAGATGAAAGAAAGCTGACGCGAATGGCAGATGGTTGGACGAGAGTTACTACAAGATAAAGAATAGAATAGAAAGACTTCTTAATGTGATCGGTTTCGTCGTCGTTACATAGGTAATGGCTGAAATTAATTGACGTAACGTAATGTGCTTAAACGGTATAATGTAGCTACATTACGGAATTTTGGAATATGTAGTATATATGTTATAATACTTAATTGCCTTGCACTTTGGCGTCAGTCCTCTTGTGTGTGAGCGGTAAAGTTTTGTGTTTGTGTATCTGGCGGTTTGAATCTCACCTCCAGTGACTGTATATATATAGATACAAATATGTTCCTTCCTTCGTTCCCTCTGTACTTACTAATCGACGTAAAATTGGAATCTGCGAGTCGATAGATACCTTGGGCCGGTGTATCCTGCGACGATGATTCCAGTGGCCATGCGGTCTAAGGCGTAGGTCTGCGGCCGAGCGCTTGCTTGGATCGTGGGTTCGAATCCCACTGGGGGCATGGATGTTTGTCTCTTATGAGTGTTTGTGTTGTCAGGTAGAGGTCCTGCGACGGGCCGATCCCTCGTCCAGAGGAGTCCTACCGACTGTGGTGTGTGTTTGAGTGTGATAAAATGAAAAACAAAAACCTCAACGCCTACTGTGAGTAGGTGGAAGTGGTGAGAACTGCGAAACGAATCCTGCGATGTGATTCCGCCCTGAAACTCTGAACATATGTATATATATGTATGTATACATATAGTATATTAGTCGCTTTCCCCTCATATGACAGACAGGCTATGTAACTACTTGCGCTGGTCTACGGCCTCTTTTATCGATCATTTCTTAATTCTTAGAGCAAAAGAAGCTTTAATTTTGTCCCACGGTTTGCTGCTGCCATATGGCTGTGCTGATCTATGTTAAATGCTTGCTGCTCAAATATTTCTGTTACTTCGTAAAAGTAAGAGGTCTCATTATTTTGAAATTTCAGACCACAACTGTAGTTGAAATAAAATATTTTTCACGACGTAATTGAACAATAGAACCGAAGAAGTTAGTGGGCGACATCCTATAAGATTTAGAATTTTCTCTGCTATGTTTTTGAAGAATACTGTCTTTTAGATAGACCCTGGAGATGGAAGCAGCAAGTTCGCTTCAGAACTTTGGTCAATTTGTACCAGACTTCAAGACGTCACATCCCACAATACGGTATTCCTCTGTGTGCTGTATATTTACTTTTTCTTCCTTGAATATTCGTTAGGTTTCCCTGTTAGGAAGCTTCAGGTTCTCAAAAGGCATTTAGACTACTTGTATACTGGCGATGAACTGCTCATCCAAATACCTTTGCGAAAGTCCTACTGTCGTCTCCCAAACCGAGGTCATAATTCTTACAGACTCATTTAACACTGGCACCAATGGTTAAGAGAATTCCCCCTAGCATGAGCCTGGCTCTTATCCGACCAGAACAGTGCGCTGTAGTTTCTACAGTTAACTCCCCGCTGTAGTGTAGACGATAGGAGATAATGAGTTTCAGTTAGCCAGTGATGTTCCACGCGATCAAGTGGTGGGAAAGAGATCAAGAGCAACCCCTTCCCCCTTCAGTTGACGTAACTGGAATTAGGATTCCATTACGAAGCTTATGCGTTGAGGTAACGTGTTCATTTTGAACTGTGGAGACCTCTATAAACGTAAACAAGATATCTGGTATTAAAGGCGTTTTGATTACGTTTTAGCTTAGGTGCTTTATAGCCGGATCACGGATCGTGTCGTGGACCAGGCGGTTAGTCGCGGAACTTTCACTGCGGACACACAGGTTCGGTCCCAGATCAATGCTTATGGCGTTTGAAGTGGACAAAGGGACATTGGCACAGATTTCTCCCCGCGTAATTCGGGTTTTCCCTATCAGTATAATTGCATAAATTTTCCATAATCATTCATGTACCACCGACACATTATAATTTTAGTCACTTGATGCTGGGCATACCGTTGTGGTGCTGGAACAACGTTCCATGTAGAATATACCGTCACTACAACTGTTAATTGGCGTTCATTCTTCAAATCGAGGCTATATGTTTCAACTTTTCAGTCATGTTCAAGTCTCTTTCATATTAAAATATAAAAGGTAAGATTCTTCGGTTATTACCGAAAAATCTTGCGTTTTATATAATTTTAGTAATTCAGGGTGTTGTTTAAAAGGTAAGATTTTTCGGTTATTACCGAAAAATCTTGCGTTTTATATAATTTTAGTAATTCAGGGCGTTGTTTAAAAGCCAGCTTCAAAAATCAAACTCAGCATTCTCATTGCTTGCCGTAAAACAGTTTTCAGTGCCTTCAAGTGTAGGTTCTGTGCAAGAAAATGTGCATTAATATTCTGACTTTCAGAGGTTAGAATTCTTACCACCCATGTAAAATTATTTTGGCGAAGCGATACAATTGACAGCATCGTTAAATAACTAACCTAAAAATATGCAGTGTCAATTGTGATATGACCCAAGTACCTTTGAGAGACGGTAGGATAGTCCATACATTTAAAAGTTTAATTTGGAAATAATTTGTGAGGTATCTCTTGTGGCCTCTGTGTCAGAAGTAATGCATTTTCGTCGCGATGCAGAGGAAAGCCGAGAACATCAAAATCAGATGCGTTCTGAACACGTAGATTAACATCTCGAATAGTGTCTTACGTTACAATATCTCCTTCTTGTTACATATATAGCATAAAAGGGAACATATACCTTGCAAAATAAGCCGAAAATATATTTAACAGCTGTACATGTTTCCACACTTTTTATGTGTTGCAGTTTAAATTCGGAGCTTAATTATTTCAACGTTAGTTTTCAGATTTTCTGCTGTATACTTACCCTGAATTAAGAGTTACATTCAGGAATTTCGCTAAATATATTAAAAATTTTAGTTTCTATCTCACACTGAGCAGCTGGATTCTTCCCATCAGCAAGAACACTCCCTCACTCACTACCATATAGTAAAATAATCGCTGTTCATTGTGTGAAACATACACAATACATAAACACACTGTGTGAGCACTGTGCCGAGTTCTTATTCTTACTGCAGGGTGCGCATTGAGCTGCCACTGTTCTGTAATTGTTAATTAAAAACCGCGTCGCATGGAGCACCCGGAAAGAACAACACAGGCAATGTGCGTATTACGTAACGGTGAGACCCGCTCGCGTAACCGCTGTTCGTGCGGAAAAACAATAAACATTACACATTCTGAGTGTGCGTTTGTTTGTCGCCGTAACTGTTCAGCATGGAAAGCGCATGCGCGGTGTTGCATTGTAATCTGTGGCGTGTCCGGCTTTACCATATTTTTCCACATTATCTCGTAAACGACATGATTTTCGGAAAAACATTATTGAATATAAGATGTGTGACTAAAAATTTTGTTTGAAATATATCCCGTTATAAGAAGAAGTCAGCGTGATACTATCATAAATGTACGTAAGTGTTCATGTAAAGTAGCCGTTATTCTTGTCATGTTTTAATGAAACTTGAATTTTCTGGACTTCTTTTCGAAAAATAGTCAGTATACAATTTCATGAAAATCTGTTCAGGGGGAGTCTAATTGTTCCATGCAGATGGACAGACAGACAGACAGACAGACAGACAGACAGACAGACAGACAGACAGACAGACATACAGATATGACTAATGCAGTAGCCGCTGTCAGCAATTTTGCGAACGCGTCTAAAAATACCTCTTATTAACGTCTTGAAGAACAAATGAATATACTTTATACATGAAGATTCATTTCGTACCTGTCCGAGACTAGGTTGTGATGCCACTAGGTAGAACATTCGGTCAGTACTTTTTAGGGAAATAATGGCTGTTTATCGTGAGAATCGTAGGAAATAGATAAGCTGATTTTATAAAATGCGGTTTTTGGGCATGATATCAAAGAAGCTTCGAAAGACGGCTGCTTGTCCGTCCGTCTGCATGGAACACATCGATTCCGACCGTACTGATTTTTTACGTAAGTCTGTATAGGGGATTTCTACTTAAATATGTCGATACAGTCCAATTTTAGTTGAAATCGGACAAAAATAACAGACACTTTACATGAAGATATTTTTACATTTGTCGTACTATATTGCCACTTACCAAAAAAAATCCGTTTGTAATGTACGGATAAAACATCAACAAATGGAAGGTGCAGTGGACTGTAAATATTTTGCTAAAATACGAAGAATTCTTATAGCATCTGTTATGTAAAACGTGCGAACATTTAATAAACTCGCCTTGTCAGCGTTGTGCTTGAAGTTTTCAGTCATTTAAAGTCTAGGGAAAATAACGGCGCGAAAACACCAGAAGTGTTACACCGCGAGGACATTTCGTACCTTGTTTGTGCTAAACCTTCCAGTGTGTGTATGTGTACACTAACCACAGAGCTTTTAAGGGTTGATAATTCCCACGACAGGCACAGCAAGCAGTAAGCTATAGCAAGGAGTGAAAAGTGTATCTGCACTGCGGAAGCCTCTGCAAAGCCGTTTCGAACTTTGCAAGTAGCCTGACGCAGTAATTTAAACAATTGCCTTCAAGCGAAGGAAAACGAAAAGAACTGCTGTACGTATATTTTTTATTTTAATGCCTCATGGTTTATTGCACGTTCAGCTTTGTACGGATACAAAGTTAGACAGACGGTACGCGCCAAAGGAAAATTAATTCGAAATATTTTACATGTTTGTTTTTGTGGAGCCTGTTAGATGTTCGCAGGTTATAAATAAGCGTCCACTTTTCCAACATGTCGCTCAAGTGCACTGGAATGAATTGCCGTTCTGAAGTACGCAGTTACTTTATAGTCTGCCCGATAGATACAAATGAAGTGTAAACCGCAGCAGAATGATTTACACATCTGTTTTTTAGGCCGGAAATAGCAAATAACTCCGTAGCAGTTCGGCTTAATATTTGAAGTTTCCGTAGTTGCAATCCCTACCAACAAACCTCTTACCTTCTTTTGCCTTGATGCTCAATACATCACTTAATTAGAAAGACACATGCCAACAAACACACCGCTTGTTCATTACAAACACCATTTCGGTTTGGTAGTTTACACGGAAATGATCCTTCAAGATTCACCCACATTTTCATTCCCTTACCTTGAAAGTTGTAGATGCAAGTTAGAGTAAACTTTTGATGAACCCTTGGCTTCGGATTTAAATGCTGTATAATGAATAGGGTTTATTGATCTCTCCTGAAACAAACAGTGTGCTTGAAAAATCCATGTTATGCCGTCTAAATAAGATTTTCTATCTCCCTCATTTTCTCCTTGCGTTTCGTTGTTATTCCTTTCATTCCTTCCTTCTTCTCTTCCAGATTTTCTTTATTTCTTCTTTTCTTTCTTATTTTGCTTTTTCTTTCTTTCTAACTTCCTTTCCTCCGTATTTGAAAATTGCAAGTCATCTTCGTGAATCTTAGAACACAGCGTGACTATATATCTTCATATTTCAGAAAAACAGCAACTCCTTCTGTCCCCATGAAATTCGAAGTAATGATGCAAAACATAAAAGATCTTGAGAATTGCTGTCGTCAGAGATGTAGCGACTTGTGATCAGATCACAAACGAGACGACAGCAATATTCATAGTTACAGCCCTGAGAATGGCATCTCACATAAACATCCTCAAGAAACAAAACATACGCTACTTATCCCATCACCAGGAAGCATAAATTGTAAATTAATATGTAAGTGTTGTTCAAATGTTCATAATATAGAATGTTATATGAATTTATTGAGGATGTACATGTGAGACAAAATTCCCAGTGTGATAAACATGAATAATACTGTGGTCTGATGTGACCAGCAATCAGCGCGTTACAGTGCTGTGTTGCAGTCTGAGTCTCTATCGTCGCTATAATGCTTCAGAAAGATGCCTTGCAATTAAAAAAAGAAATGTGGAAGGAAGAAGGAAAGAACAAGTGAGGCCAGAATAAAATAAAGCAGGAACAAAGGAAACCCTAAAAGAGAAGAAGGAAGAAATAAATGGAGCAGCAAACCATTGGAGAAAGGGGATAAACGAAAGGACTGTTATTCTCGCGGCATAGCACAGAGTACTCAAGGAGACGTGTGTCTGTTGCAGGAAGTGTCAGTAAAGTTTATGCATTATAGAGCATTTAATTCCGAAGTCAATATCTTATCAAATGTTTACTTGCAACTACGGCTTTTAATCTGAGACGATAGAAACGTAAGTGTATACGCTAGGATTATTTCCCGAAACATTACCAAAAATAACTGGTCTTTGCAATGATTGGTGTTCCAAGTTTGGGGTAGGAATTACAGTTATATATATTGCTTATGTGAATATCAGGCTTTACATACAGAACGTAGAAGGGAGAACTAGAATAGGAGCGTAAAAGGGGTCGGAAATTTCTAAATGTTATCGAGCTGAACTAATGGTAACATCCGGAATAAAAACACACACAAAAAAAAACAGACTGTGTAGGACTGGTGAGTACAAAAGGCGATGCCCGGATTCCTGTCCCTGCGGCTTCCGTTCGGTCTGCGTTTTACAAACAGGGACATTTTGTTAGATTTATGTTCTGCGCCTGTACGCGTGCGATAGAGGTGAAGACTGCATTCCACACGTAGACGTACGGACAGATGTCAGCGTTTTGTATTTGTAGGATCGTGTGGTGCAATTTATAAAGTATGTGCTCCTACAACTGACATAGGTTACTAGGCATGGGTATTCTGGAAGCATGGGAAGAAAGCCCCTGGATTATATACTTACTGTGCGTGAGGCTTACCTCCTCCTGTCTATTCCTGTATTCCCCTCCGGTTCTTCTGGCCTATGTAAACCAGCCAAAAGGGTGTGTCCATAACGATACTTATTACGTGGTTATTGCTACCAACATCTGTGTGAAAAGGAATAGCTAATATAATATACTGGAGGGGTGAGTTTAGGGAAGATCGCTTAAGGGCAAGTGTAAGAACTTGAGAGGGATAATATGGGAGGTTTATGCGTTTGACTCCTTACCGTGGCCTCAGTAGTTAAACACATCTGCATGTTCTGTAGAATCTAAGAGTTTATTTTTGTGTTCGCAATAGTCGGCCACAATTCGCCCTTTTGATCCAAATGAAACCAGTCCAAATACTCACAAACTATTTATTGTTTGAAGACGGTACATAAACTAAATAATATTTAGAAATTCAGATTATTTCTCCCAAATCACACTGCTTGTCTATATCAAACACCAATCAAAAGCTTCGGCTAAACATGTTACTTCTATCTTCAGGGTAAATGAGGCAATATACTTCTCAACAAAATTTACGAAGTGTACGAGATTAGAATACCATAGATTAAACTGGGAGGTTTAACACAAAGAAAAGAATAAATGTAATAAAAGTGGTCTCGTCTTCTCTGAAGTTACTGTCTTGTCATTTTCCCCGAAGACGCCGAGGAATCTGTGAACAGCACCAGTCGGCTGATTGACCGAGACTTGAACTTGGCACTTGTGAAATATGGCTCTATTGGTTATTGATATACCAACCTGCTATGCCTATGAATATTAAAGTGCCTTTAAATAACGAGAGAGAATAGAACATAAAAGTACTTTACATTGAATAATTACTGAATTCCGACACTTTACTTAGCTTTCTGGAAAACGCGTATCAAAGAGTAGGTAACACTCTTCATGCGTGGAAGAAAGCGTTTCACCTGAAGAGAAAGCCGTGCAAGGGAAGTTGAAATCGAATGGGGCAGTGGGGTATGTGTTTATGGTCGCTTCACCAACCTGCTGTTACATCTGAGTGGGGTTTTGTTGCTACAGTAAAGATTTTACTGCTTAAGCAGAGTGCGACGATAAATTACGCAATTATGTATCCGAAGTTAAAACAATCAGTAATTAACAGTTTATGTATTGTAGAGGTTGCTGGGCAGGTTGCAATAACAACGATAAGGCTCTGGGCTTATATTCATGTTATAATGACGGGAACATTTTATGTATTTCCCGAGTACCTTCATGTAAATGCCGGCAACAGGTCACGGCGGTGTTACTTTAAATCGTTACGTACAAAACATTCATTGCAGCTGAAAAGACATTGGTAGAGACGTAACTGATAGTGGACGCTGCCTAATCTTAGCAAGGTTTCTGGATGTTCCTTGGGGCATTTTGCTTTATTTGAGAAGTGTCTAATTTTAGCACATAATTTAACCGATATTTCCGGAACACAAAAAAATCAGATATGTCGCCAGTTTGTCACGGCGGAGACACGGGTTCAATTCCAGGCCACTGTATGTTGAATTTTGTAGTGGGCAACATGGCATTTCAACAGGATTTTCTCCGAGTATTTCAGTTTCCCTTTGTCAGTATTATTCCAGCCGTGCTCCATATTTATTTATTCATCTGTCGCCAACACTTTAATTACAGTAATTGACTGTTTTGTAAAATAACGTACTTAAACATTTAACCTACCGGAAGGTGCATTCCAGTAGCTGATACACTCGATTCATAATCAGAAGTCCCGTCTTCAATTCTTGGTTCGAAGCTAGGTACAGAGGCTCGTGTTTCTCTTCTTTCTATTCTGTTATATTCTGTTCCGTTTCTTCTTAACCTTTTAAAGCTTAGCGGTAACTTTACGTACAACCAGGTTTAACATTACAAAATCCTACGTGGTGCCCACATTGCGTTTATGTGTTTTGTACGGATCTCTGAACAAACAGCAACTTTTGCCTTATAAAACATTAAGAGATTGGTTTTTATAACCGAAGTGGAGAGTGTTTACAGCGCGGTACGCACTGAGTCCTTATATAAAACAGATGCGGTTCGTCTTTAAAAGGTTAAAGTAGTTCAAGCAATACCAGCTCATTGAATAGAAATGGATTAGAGGGAAGTGTTATGGCTTGTGCAGTTAACTGCATTTTGAAATCAGTCAGGCCTTCATTTAATAGTAAAGTAAAGAAATTTTGCATTTATAGCGAAATTATTCTAGTACTTCTATTGAGCTGTATGGTGACAAGTAACAATTTTATTTCGTATTTTTTCCTTTGTTTCGTCAGAACTGCATAATCCAAAGAGATTTACTGACACAAAAAGCTACGTCGTGTATATGACTTGAGTAAACAAAGTGCCAATCAGAGGCAATGAAATAGATCAACTACGACTTGCCGGTGTGTCCGGGCTTGCTACAGCTCACATTAACGGGCTCTCTCTTACAAACCTGAACATTCAGTGGTGGCTGTATAAAACTACGGTTCATAATGGAGTTACATATTAATTACTTGAGGCATAAAAGAGGTGGGAGGAGACATAGAGGTACATAACAGGCCGAGTAGTTTGTATCTCAGTTTCGAGCATGCAAGTTTGGAGTTCATGTATAAAAAAATGTTAGTTCCTGCATTCCCCCATTACATTAATCAACTGAGGAAGAGACCTTCTGAAAGAAATAGGCATAGGTGGTAAGATGGTATTACAATAATTGTAAAGGAATAAGATTAGAGAGCTTGTACTGATAAATGTAGCTTAAATTAGGGACAAGCGGCGGGATATTGTGAACACTGTAAAAATGCAGGGAATTTGAATAGTTGAGAAACTGTTGCGTTCTGCAAGGGGCTATACTACCTGGGGTTACGTACCTGTGTATGAAATAATTTCTGTTTTATTTGATGATCATTATAAATACATAAATAGACTCTATATTGTGTAAACAAACTTTAGAAATTACTTGGCCTTGAGGGATCAAAATAAATGGAAACCTTGTTGCAAAACGGCGAAACAGCACACAATACATTAGTTGCTCGAAATAAAAACTTATCATATATATTTTTTTCATGGCACGATGGCCCCTAGTGGGCCAGGCCCTCCCCATTGTTGAGGCTTCGCCATCACACTCAGGCACACCACATTCTGGACGAGTGATCAGTCCGGCACAAAATATCTACGTGACAACACACAGCACTCACAAGAGACAGACATCCATGCCTCCGGCGGGATTCGAACCTGCAACCCCAGCAAGCGAGCGGCAGCAGACCCACACTTTAAACCGCGCGGCCACTGGTATCGGTTATCATATATTTAGGATGAATAAAATTTCTCCCCCTATTTCATTACAGTATGTTTCAAGTGAGCTTTTAGAATGTTGAATGAGGTACATACAGTAGGTGGTCGTGAGTGACATAAGGTGGTCACTGCACATTTGAAGGTATCACCCCAACAGTTACCTCAAAGTATGTTATTAAAGCGTTTGTAAATATTAACCGAAATTATACTCAATGAAGTATGAAAAGCCATATCATACGAATATTTACAGTGTGAAAGGACACGTCACCTTTGTCACAGTCTGAATAAAAACACTTAGGATTAATAATGGCCTACCGCATAGGCCTTTGTTTTGCATTAGTCAAAATTCACACAAGTTCTTCAAGCAATCCCGAAATCCAGAATCGAAGTTACAGCCGTCTCATCTATAGTACAGCAGTATATTAAACCAAAATATGCAGAACGAAGACTTTGTCCAAGGTATATATTCCGTCCGGTTTAAAATAAATTTATTTTGTCACGTAAAGTGTCTCGAATGTAAGAACATAAATTATGTAATCTAACTATGTATTGCTATTTTTATGCTGCTTGCGATGGATTCATTATTCAAAGTTGTGTCCTAAGGAAAGTTCTAATACCTCTGCAAGAGTTGAACAAGTATGTCAGCCGAAACACGTAGCTCGATTTAATTTTCTGCCAAAGCCTTACTGTTTTTTATCATCGAGATTCAAAATATGGGGCACTATACTGGCAACACACTAACATAACAGTACACGTCGTGAACGCTTGAAACTTCCATACAAGACACAAACGTGTGTCAATCTTCAGCCAGACGGGTCTGTGACTACACTGTGTTTGGTTCTGGGCACATTTTTAGAAAACCCTGTAATAAAACATCCATCGTGTTACAGGTCTCAAACCATATGGTCTTCCGTGGTTCGGAGGGGCTGTAATTGTGAGGGATGAAGGGTGGCAAACTGTCTACACGCTTGCCTGAATGGATGTAATCAATAAATCAGCAATCATGTTCGGACGTGAACCAGATCTATACTCATTGCTTCCAGTGCTTTGTCCTTCTAGAACGTGCACCAGCACGGCCACCCTGCAGCCTTCACCCCTTCCTGATTATCGCCCTCCGCTATCGTATGCACCAATGTCGGTTAGAATTTAAACAATGTGTTAACCGGCAAAGAAAGATTATTTCGCCGTAACTTAAATTTAAATTTACTTTGTAAATTTACTTCGGCTTAAGTCGGAAGGTCTTAACGGTTAATTAAACTTGATACAAGTCCATGCAGCAGAGTCCTTGAGAAGCTGGTAGTTCCCTAACTGGTCAAGAAATACCCAGAATTTTATAAAACTGGAAGGTTCAATTGCCATGTTCACAAGAGGTCGCCAATTGTCCTTATCCTAAGCCAGAATAATCCAGCACACGCCATTCCGTCCGACTGACCTAAACAGAACAGAATACCTTCAATTTATAACACACAAGAAAATCTTAAAAACTGAATTGTGGGGCATGGGTAGGATTGAATTGGGTCAGGCTATGGTCCAGGGGCGGGCTTCTGTGGGTGCGGTAATGATGGTGGAATGATAATATGTACTGTTGCTCGTCTTATCTTTGATAACGCTTTTAAACTATTTTTTTTATTATTTTTAATATCAACTGCAGCAGTTATACAACATAAAAATGATATCTGTGCAGTGTGTGAAAAGAAAACAACAAAAGATGATGGCGGCTTGCTTTATTTAAGTCTTCCTGTATTTGTATGCAGAGTCAGTTTAGACATCAGCTTGCGCGACGTAGGCTGGAACTGTATATCCCCGCCCTATACGAAACAAAGTCGTGTTAAGTTTTCTACAGCGTTCATAGTAAAACTTGAACTGCTTTGGGTAAGAGTTTCAGAAGTTTTGAAGAAATTTCATGAACATTCAGTTGATATAAATCATGTTTTTCTATCGGGACGCATTTTAATTTGTTAACTCAGATTTAATTCCGTAAAGAAGAAAGGGTTGCGCGACATTATTATGTGTTTAACCTTTCAAAGCCTAGCGGTA
Source organism: Coptotermes formosanus (assembly GCA_013340265.1). Taxonomy (NCBI): domain Eukaryota; kingdom Metazoa; phylum Arthropoda; class Insecta; order Blattodea; family Rhinotermitidae; genus Coptotermes; species Coptotermes formosanus. The sequence goes on from BLKM01000502.1 coordinate 2,815,497, forward strand.
ACTTTACATACGACCAGGTTTAACACTAAAAAATTCTACGTGGTGCCCACATTGCGTTTGTGTGTTTTGTACGGATCTCAGAACAAACAGCAACTTTTGCCTTATAAAACATTAAGAGACTGGTTTTTATAACCGAAGTGGAGAGTGTTTACAGCGCGGTACGCACTGAGTCCTTATATAAAACAGATACGCTTCGTCTTTAAAGGGTTAAATTGGCGGTTATGCGTAATGCATTGAAACGATATTTGCTTAAAGTTAAGTGAATTATGAATGTTGCTGACAAGAGGCTGATTTGAATTGTATAATAAAAACGTGTTTGTAGGCATGAGAGATGAAATTAACGATCCGTGGTGCGTCGTAAGCAGAATGTCGGGGGATTTAGCTCAACGCTGAATCTGTCAGTGTCGACTTGACTGATGGATGGGGGCAGATCTCGATTGATATCTAGAGACTAAGAAGAGGCTGAACTAAACGATCATTACAAGACGGTAGCATCGAACCTTTGTGTCACACTAATGACAGTTAACCACTACTGATCGCACCTACAGCAGAAACCAAAGCCGTGAATAAATCTTTGTGCCACTTTCAGTGAGCGTGTAATTAGTTGTAAATAGAGATCTCGAGTGAAAGTAATGAGGGCTAATAATGAGACTCATTAGAGTAGAAGCTTCCCGCGCAAATACTTAGGCTACCTAATAGAGGGGGGAAACAATCTAAATGCATTATTAGGAATAACAGCCTTTTAAGTTGAGTGAGTTTTTTATTATCGACGGAGAGGTATTGCAGTTACTTCGTTTTCAGATAATTATGTAATATTTTAATCGTGTAAATATTTATTGGTAATATGTTACTAGAATCGTAAGCTTGCTGTAAGTAACATATTATTAATTCCATGTCCTGCGTAATTCATTAGCAACTATCATGTCTTTCGACATTACATAAATTACGTATCTGATGCAGCACCGTTCAACAAATCAAGAATGACATACTAAGTATTACTAAGTCCAGAGTTCGGGTGCTGATTGTTATATTAAAACCAACTAAATGCGTTATGCATTATTTTTATTGTTTTTTCACCTCATTCTGACATGTTTGACGTGCGGAACGTCATCTTCAGGGAGTTCCGTATGTCGAAACATGTCGGAGTGAAGTGAAAAAGCAATAAAAATAATGTATAACGCATTTAGTTGGTTTTAATACAACAATCAGCGGTACAACAATGCACGGAGTTAGCAGTGTTAAAACAGAGTTTGGGGTTCGTTCAATTTTCGAGAAGAAATTTTAAGTATCCTCTGTAATTAGGTTATTTGACGACACTCCGTCAACCACTTAAGTAGTATAGCATACAATCAGACGGGAAGAAAACTATAATTGGAGTAAGGAGAGATTTTAAAGACGCAACAGAAAGGTTTCCATCAAGAGAGAGGGCATCCATCTGAGATTTGAACAGGAATTACCAGAATACAATTAAAATTCTACACAATTCGAGAGATGTAATTTTACAGCCCTATTGTTTCAAATAGTCAGTGCAATCTAGAGTACAGTCAATCTTTATGAGTGGCGGCTTATGAGGGACCCAAGTTCCACTTTCCTGGTGCCAGCAGTTAACCGGACGATATTAACAGTCGTTTTAGGTAAAGCTTGCAAAAGATGCGGAGGAGACAGGAAGAAATTCGGTGTTGGAAGCTTAGATGGTGAAGAGATTCGTAATTTATACTCTATACCTAAAATTATTAACGTCATAAAATCAGAGAGATGGGATGGGCGGTACAAGTAGCATGAACGGGAAATGAGAAACGCATGTACTACTTGATTGCGGATATTTGGAGGAGGAAGAATGCTATTAACATCAGATTTTCCCGAGTTTCCTGTTACTTCGTCTTCCGTGTGCCCAAGTAACCAGTGAGGACTCCATTGAGTACCCCTTTTTTAGAAAAACTCTGTTTTTTACTCTTAACGCAGAGAAAGGAATTTTTACTTTATAAAAAGACGAGGCCTTATAAGTATGTATTTGTTTTTTTTAATGGATGCATACTCTTCTATCTGTGCGGTAGACACTGAATGTTTCTGTATAGTGCAGGTTAGTGTTACGCTACAAACGGTCAGATAGCGTAGATAGTGGATGGGTGAATGAGTACGGAACATCGGAGGAATAATAACATACAGATAGGGAACATCAGAAGTACTTGCAAAAAATTCAGTCCAGATGCTACTTGGTCCGCATAAAAATAATAAAATAAAGTATATAAAGTATAAACTGAACTGTTTCTTTTAGGATTTCTGCTATTTATATATGCAATGGATAACGATAAGATGAATGAGGCTTGTGAAATCCTAGTGATTTTGAAATACACACTCCCACTTTTAAGAAATAGAGAAATCTGTAGACTTTATGTTACCCTTTGTAGAGGAAGACTCGTAGAAATTCAAGAATGTAGAATATTCCCAAATTCGGGTGGCTGACACGAGAATTTGGGAGCAACTATATTGAATATAGCATAAACGTAATTGTGGTAACCACAGCCATCAGCCTGGAGGAATATCGGTCACCGAATGCGATCGTGCGTAATAGTAGCTATAATATAAAAATTCCTTTTCTCTAATAAGAACTTTTTAGAACTCGATCATGATGGTGACAATAGAGACTTTTTGTCAATACGATATTTTGCAATCAATTCATTCTTTCGGAATTGTCTTATAGTTTTTTTCCCGTCACGCTCTTACTATTAATTGCAAGATTTATTATTAATACAAAGGCTGTTGAGATGTTAGTTTCAGCATGCTCGGTGTCCTCACGGCGCAGAATACAAGGCCCTGGCGAAGTAGTCTTTCTTGAGAAGCCGAGAACCACTCTACCGCCCAATAAGTTTTCCACTGGTATTCACCACGCAGATCCATTATAGCGCCCAGCCAGCTGAATTAAATCCATGCTCTCACAACTTCTTTTAGAAATCACCGTGTATTTTAGAGACCACCCTGTATTATCAAATGGGAAAATACGTATATATGTATGTGTGTCTGTGTGGTGGCATACGGGCTTCAAACCAGTCAGCTGCATAACACCTGATAAATTCTGGTTCAACCATTTTATGAGACCGATATTCTCTAATCTTAGCAATTAATGGCGTCTTTAAATAACACACTTCAAACACGAATTCCTTAAGCAACGCCGATTTTTATGTTGATTTCACTTCTTGCCACGGCTTGTCTTGAAGACGTAACGCGTATAATGTAGAGTTTGTTACAGACCAGAAAAAAAGGATGTTTCAAGAAAAGGAATACATAATTAAAATTAAAAAATGAACTATTTAATAAAGACCACTATAAATTAAATATATGACAAAAATTATTAAGTATATGTCTTATTGTATATTTTAATAGTACTAGACTTTCCAGTGCAGGATGACTCGATATCAACATCGATTTTTATGCTGGTTCCACTTCCTCCCGTGGCTTGTCTTCAAGATGTAAAGCTTGCAATTCTGAGTTTATTACAAACGATAAAAATAATATATGTTTTAAGAAAAGTAATGTATAATTAAATTTAAAAAATTGAAAGAAACTTTTAATAAAGACCACTATAAATTAAATATATGAGTTTTTAAATATATGTCAAGTTTTATAGTTTAGTAGTATTAAAACTGTCCAATAGGGTATGAGTAGGTGGTGCAAACAAGTGAATGCTCGAATCCGCACAAGTGTTGCAGTGCTTGTTACCTGTTAGAGTTAGGTCAGTCTTAGTGCGGTGGGTCGTGTGTGTGGTCGAGTGCAGTGGAGAACAACAGTGTAAGTTGCCGTCAAATGCCAACTTATTGAAGTGCATTTTCTTGAATTGGTTGCATGTGAAAGAATACTTCCAACGTTATATATTCGGTTAATTCTTTCATCAATAACCGCGACGATATTTAAATTTTTAATCACAGTAACAAAAACTTTTACGTTTCTATGCGGAATCACGGTTATGAAGTTATTCGGAAGGGTAGATGCAATGACCATTTATAAGTACAAAGTCGTTTTCGAAAAATTCAGTCTTTGAATTAATTTCAAACTTCTGTATGCTTCATGAATTCGATCTAACGTGTAGACTGAAGGTACTCTTACCCAATAAGAATAAAACTGATCTAAAGCAACGAATTCGCGATAGAAGTATTCAGTTAAGTGTCTCTCTTGTAACAGCTCGTTAGGGAGACCGCTGATTTCGTTGGCTCAGGGTAACCCAGGCACAGGTTCATTAAAAAAAAATAATTTCGGTAAAATTTAAGTTGCTTGACCAGCTAAGCGACAATCAGCTTGTCAGTAGAAACTCTGTTTTACGTATGTAATTGCTACAATTGCCTTCTTTTCTGGCGGAACAAATAGGCATATATTCAGTATTCTCAGCTCCAAATTTATCGGAACTGAGCTCCAGATACATTAGGCTATTCCGTCTGTCCCACCGCAGTACAGTGCGACAGTCCCTAAATGTTCGTCACTTAACCGAATACGACTCGACGTGGTGGAACGTATATTCAGAATTCTGAATATCCCGGCCGGTCTCAGTTAATATTAAAACCAAATCTCACAGATACCTGGAGAATAATGTTAAAAGTATCTGAAAATATGACGCCGTGTAGATCGGTAAATGGATATAGATATTTCGTAGAAGTTTGTTGCTTCCATTTTCGTGATAGTCTAAAGTCTTCTTCGTGAGCCTTGAATAAGGAGGCAGTAAGCTTCTCCAAATATATCTGTTAGCTCTACAGCACTGCGTTTTATATTGAGAAACACCTGAATATGCATCAACACCACTGTGAGAACCTTAAAGTACTCCAGTGGGGAGTATTTTAAATATCAGTTTTACGTGTCAAAATAATTTACGAAAAACTTGGTACTATGCAAGTACAATCTTATTTTAAGGCTCATAAAATGAAGTCTCCAAACATAATTTGTAGTAAATTTAACACAGTCGTACCCCATGCATTCTTGATGATTTATTTAAAAATTCAAAATTAACAAGTGAAAGTCTGAAACTTTATTCAAAACCAGGTGACAGTTCTCTGTTCATTGCAGTTCATCTGCGCCATGGCACACGTATATACTAACCTCTTCACACAGTCTGTCTTTGTCACGTGTTTATGTAAATATGGGTGGAAGAATGAGTGGATGGGTGGAAGGAAGCCTGAATGAATGAATGAATGAATGAATGAATGAATGAATGAATGAATGAATGAATGAATGAATGTATGTATGTATGTATGTATGTATGTATGTACGTACGTACATTACCTTTATGTGATGGTACAAGGGGAACACATCTTCCCTAACATAATGCATGGCCGGCAAACTCTTTGTCCTCTCAGATGAACTGCATTTCTCAAAACAATTGTCAGAATATTGTGCACAATTCTGACTTCAGGCGCCTTAAAAACTTAATGTGGAAATGAAATCAAACTAAATTTGTTAGTTTATCCGTAAAATGTCAACATATATCCTATTGTATTTTAAAAATATGTGCGTGATACCTGGAATGTTGTATGCAACATTGGTGTATCGTATTGTACCATTCGTAATATTATATGATTTTACGTTTTTTAGAATAACATAGAATAAGACGAAACGTGTGCGGGAGATACTTTTTTTAATGAATAAAAGTTTGATATCATATGGTTAACTGTTACTGATCCACGGACATAACCTTAATTGATACATATTGACACAAACAGCAATACATTCAATCCATGGGGCCGATCCCTTCTGTAGTTGCGTAGATCCTGAAAACGTATCTGATTTAGTTTACAAAGCTAATCTTTTCCTAGATGCAGCGAACGTAGATTAAAATCAACAAGTTCGGTATTGTCACACATTGTTATTTTTGTAGGTGCGGAAGCTCCACTTTTGTGTGACGTTTCTGAATTCCGAAGGCAATCACATCAACTTACAAAGTTGACGGAAGTATATAATGGGTTCCATATAAGGCACAACCAACAATTGTTTGTCCATCCATCTCTTCCTAGGGCAAGCTAGTGTTAGCCACCTAGGTATAACACTAGTCACAAGAACGCTCCTTCAAGTAGGACTGGGTGGTGGGTGCAAACAATCTGTGGTGCTTTCCTTTGGTATGGAACCGATCGGGGAGTGGGTAAAGGAAGGTTTGGTGTCTTCTTACAGGGCAGGAGACCGTGAGATTTAGCTTGTAAATGAAAGATCCCATCCAAATGAAGCGTGTGCCGATTAAAATTCATCGTCGTATTAAAATCATAAGTGTTATTTTTATAATTTCGAAAACCTGTCGAAGTAAATCACAACACCTAGCTGTGTTTACGGAAGTAAGTAACGGTATTCATACAGGGCACTCCCAACGATTGTTTGTCCATCCATGTTTTCCTAGGGCAGGCTAGTGTTAGCTACTTAAGTATAACACTAGTCAAAAGAACGCTCCTTCAGTTAGGACTGGGTGGTGTGTGCAAACATTCTGTGGTGGTTTTACTTTTGTATGGAACCGATGGAGTGCGCCAAGAATCTGTTTAGTTTAAAAAGTAAGAACCTTCTATTAGATGGAGCGCGTATAATTGAAGTTTACAAGTTACGAATGAAAATACGTAGCTTTATTCGCAAAGTGATCGAAGTGGAAGTGTGTTCAATGTGAGAAGCAGTTTGTTTCCAGTGTCAAGTATCAAAGCAGAGAAAGTGTTTTAAGTGTAACATGTGGTCGGCGATTTGCATAAACTAGTGAAAAAGTATGCCCTTTCATGTAGCTTCAGTGGTGGCTAATGATCAGTTATAATTGTGAGTGGTAGTGGCAAATCTCGCTTTAATTCACATCTAATAAGCTACAACAGCAGCAGCAGCAGCAGTACCAGAGGCAGCAGCAATAACAACAACAACAACAACAACAACACAATCATCTGCATCAACACCATCTCGACTACACGTCGACTGCCACTGCAAGCTTCATTACCTACAAACCGTCGTCCACTATGCGACGTCAGAAGAACACCATCTGCATCGCGCCGGGGGTTAAAGTAGGTGGTCATTTCTTGTCCCCCCGTTGCTTCTCGCTCAGTAATGGTCGCTGGCTGAATCACTTAGAACTGCAAAGCCACTCCGTATCAGTCGGGGTTTGGTGTGTTGTAGAGTCATAATGTTTTGTAGCATGTAAGCGTCAAGTTGGCAGCCTGTATTTGAGAGACATCACTACATATTTAAGAACGTGTTTGCTGTTGTTGTGTGTTTTTTGTGTTTTTGTCTCCGCCC